>DWEE01000243.1:0-19405 GCA_018245755.1 Parelbella macleannani | reverse complement strand
GTTACACCACGGTAACGAGTACCACAAGCTGTTATATTATATTTTCCTGTTATGTGCAGTTTAGGAACTACATATTCGTGTTGAATACAAGTTCCTTTTATTTGTACATACATAGATGCAGGCATCAACGCTTTCATCAATTAAGTCTCATTGGTACATAATACACATTTACAGGTTCTTTAGAATGTCTCGTTGGTGAAGTGGTTGCAAGCGCAACTGTTGAGCGACTGCCGGTGCGCTCCCGGGTCGGGTATTATCGTATTTTTCTGTCTCCATATTTTTAATACTGGCTCGGAGTCTGTACTTGCGTCTGGAGCATGGCAATGGGGAAATAAGCTTAAATGTTACATTTTTTATAGCTAACAATAAAAGATGTTATATATCATATATTTACAGTGACTTTTATAGACTCCACATGACCACACAAATGAACATTGGCAGTCGTGGTAATGTTGGTATCGCAGCGAGCAGCGAGCGTGCAAATCAATACAACACGCGCTGTTAGGAACGATTGCTCGTACTTTACGCGTTGCAAAGTTCCATTTAGTGACGTAACACCTTGTTAAGCCCTTCCGATCCGGATCCACCGATTATTGTTGCGTTAGTTCGAAGTGGCTATGGGTTCAGTTCCGATTTTAGTAGTGTTTCCGTGCATTAGGAAAGGAATGGCTCTATTGAGACCACGTAAAATTTAAAATAGTAAAGACAACGCCCATAAAAAATTCAAGTATTATTGATAATTAAATATAGACAGCTCTATTTTGTATGTAAACCAGTAAAATATAACTGCAAGCCATAATTAAACAAAAAGTAGCGATTGTCGTGATAATTACTAAACTTTAATTCTATTTCAACGATGTATTGCGTTACTTATTGTTTTGAAAAGAGAATGACAAAAATAGTTCAATTCTTTTACAAAGACATACAATAATACGTTTTAAAACGAAAATAGTACTAGTCAGTGGTAACGAGAAAAAATGAAAAGCACAATAGACTTGTAGATGTCAAAAACACAAAAAAGCAGCATGATGAATGAATGAATGAACGACGAATTGCGGGTAACGGTGTTTAGTTATCCCGCGATATTCACTGGCGAAGGTAGCGTCCGTATTACATTCAGAATGGAAACGAAATATGGAATCGTTTTGGGCTCAATGTCACATATATATATATATATTTCACAAAAAAATACACTGTGGGATTCAATTTATGAGGGGGCTTAGGTAACGTAACACTGCCAGACAAATCAAAATTTACAGTGTGGCATGAATTTAGACAGTTCATTTGCGTGAAGGGCAGTGAGTTTTTATCTGTAGCCCAAGGGCTTTGAATGACAAGCAGTAGGTACATACGAGATCACCTGGTCTAATGCACAGTCCGTGGATCGAAACGGCGTGTTGGAAACGACAGCGTTACAGCGGGTAGGCAGGCATTTCCTACGCACTAATTATTTCGATGGTACTCAATACGATAGGGTGGTGTCACGTGGCAATATGACATGCGACACGAGCCGGCCGTGTCATAGTGCGTTAGGAGCTGGTCTCCGGTTTCTTGCGGTTCCATACCGTCGGTGTTGGTTTACCTGCTTGTTTTCTTGAGAAACTCTTGGCGTTTCATATGAGAACTTGTAAAATTATTATACGCGCAGTAGGTTTTAACTATCTGCATACCTTTTTACACATATGGACTGATATTAAATCGAAGAACATATTATGAATCTCATTCAGCACAATTTAGTAATACAATCGTATTAGTTTACTGTAGTAATATTAAACAGTACAAACACTATTTACACTATACATTTCACTTCTCAATGATCAAAAACTAACTCATTTACTATTAAAGATACCTTTCGCTCATTGATACAAAATAAAAAACTCTATATAAAGAATTAAAGATCAAAGTGTATCCGGCTTTGGGAAGAGATAATATTTAAAGAACGGAATTGGCTGTTAGACATTGGAGATATAATGTGAGTACGATTTGAAGATTCGGTCGGCGGCCGGTGCGCTGGAGGCGGAAACGGCTGCGGAAGCGGCGTCACGGCTCGCGGCGCGCGCCGCCACGTGACGGCACCAGGGGACCGGGCGATTGTCAGTCCGGACGGGTTCATGTCGATAGAGTAAGTGTACCATCATGGTTACGTCACCAGGGCTTTTCAAAACCTCTCAGGAATTTTTGAAATCTATTTCATACCGTGGATATGAGTTCTTGATATATTTATCAGTCTGGACAGGTTCAAGACGATAGAATAAGTCTGCCATTGAATGACTACGTCACCAGGGCTTTTCGGAACTTATTACTGATCATGGATAAATGTTTCTAAAACAATTATCAGTCCGGACAGGTTCATGTCGATTGAGTAAGTTTACCATCGACCGATTACGTCACCGGGGATTTTGGAAACCTCTTTCTTACCGTGGAGGAAGGTTCCCGCTACGATCGAGCGTTAGGACAAAATTTCTAGTATGCATAATTATTTCTTGAATTTTTAATAACTCAATTTTAATACATCAAATTAATATGGTAGCTTCACACAAGATAACTTTACAATGAGCCATATAACAATCAAATAATCATTGCGTATTTATTGGTAGGTATTGTACATGTTTTTTATGGTTTTAATACTTACTAGATTAGATGTGGACTCTCTCAACATATGTACCTACTCTAAACGTAAGCACGTAATATGAATTCAGTTGACAAATCACACAAGCAATTCGCGATGGCTAAGCAATTTAAAGATCATCAGCTACAAATCGGGCTACATGTACTCCTGCAATTCATTGTTACATTCGAAAAGTGAGGACATTTTGTAAACAAAACAGTGTAAAAAAAATTTTGATTTACATATCACCGTCAATATTTTAATGGTTATACTCTCGGACAGTGGTATAATCTCAAAATGAGAAGGGTTAAGATCATAATCTACCACGCTAAGTGCTGGTTTGCAGACTTCACGTAGGCTTGAAGAATATAATGAAGAACTTTAAGGTTTCCTCAATAAGTTATCTTAAAATTTTATTTTGTATATATATTAATGTCAATATAACGTATATCTGCCAGTGGGAGAATTGAATAACACGATCTATTTTAAAACAAACAGTGAGTTTTTTCCTACATAACGTCCAATTGCACAGTCGACTTTTACTTAGAACGAGTACCCACGTAAAAGATCTCTAAAAAGATATATTTAACAGTATCAAAATCGACAAGCACAATAGACGCGACTCACATTCCGACGATACAACTAATAGCGATGGCAGATTAGCCGGCAATTAATAAAAATGGAAGTTCAATTAATTGAACGATTAGATAAATTGATATCACTTCGGAACTCATTACTAAATATTACATCACTGACGGCGATGTGTTTGCAGGGATTCTTAAAACATTCTCTTGTTTTATATATTACATAAGAAATAAAAAATATTTATCTGAACCTACCTACACAATTAATTATGAAAAATAGCGGTTAAATAGCACGTAAAATAAAAACGGTTACATACGAATTTGCAATGACCGATGTAAAATATGAGCATATTGTCACGTCATTTTTACACAAACAGTAAAAAGTCACGATTGCACCACGTAAATACGCAAAAAACCGAAAATATTCGAAAATTTTTTTCAATATAGCGGTATTGAGTAAATAATTTTGCAATTTTCCGTTCGTTCGTTCGTTTTTTTACACGCAGTGGTTATGTAATATCTTTAGAAAAACCATGTCGATAATGTAATACATAAATTAATTGCATAATATTCTATAACATAAAATTGCTGTAATGGAACCTAGGTATATCGACCCAAGTTTATATCAATATATTCAAAATGTATATATGAAATAGTTATGTAAATTTGAATTACAATAGGCTTACTACCTATTCCATGGGGCGTAAACGCAACTGCTACTAGTATATTATAAATAGGTAGGTATATTTCTTGGCAAAAGGTCGCTTTTAGTTTTTGAGTTCCAACGACATAGAATGCTGCACTCAGAGCGAGGGGCTGCTGAGCCCCGTACGTACCTATTCGTATGAATGACTTCACTCGTACTTCCGGTCTAGAGGGCACTGACACTGTCTTAGTCAACAAAGAGATGTATTTTAATTGGAATATTTAATGTAATAAAGGTATGTTTTTAACGTTATTTAATTGAGAAATATACGAGGTCGCTTAACATTCAGAAGAGTTATACGTACCAAATGTTATTATGTAGAATTTTGATCATGTAATTATTTCGACACAGCGCCATCTGTGGGCCGCTTGTACATTCAATATATACACATGTAATGAAATTTTTGCACAATATTTTACGAACAAACTAATTTCGTACCAAAGTCTTTAAAATATCATATGTAGGTACATCTAATATCATCTTTAGCGACAGAATATTCTGGCAATTCATTTTAAAATGCATACTTCCAAATGCTTTAATACTCTCCTCCCTTATCACAATGTTAATACACCCCGGTACATGTTTTCGCCGTCTCGATCGGCAGCGTTTCGAGTGGACGATAAGATAAGAACATCTCCGTATTATTGTCAACATCTTAGTTATCGTATATAGAGTGTATCAGCAAGGTACATTTCATCTAAGGAAAAATATAAATAACATGAAGTTCATCTGAAGATATCGAGTTATGTGAATATAATAGGTATCGAATTTAGTACGTAGCTACATGCAAAATAAAAAAAATGTTATTACATTTCTAATTTTTATTATTTTTGACAAACGCCGGGTACGCAATACCGATAAGTTGCCTACCTTTTGGGTCACATTGAAAACATTGGTCTTATTATATTAAAGCTGGTTTTTAGGTCTCTATCTACGAGTGTATCGAGCGTGTAAGATACTAACAATATCATAAAGCTATTCAGTTTTCACAAGATTTCTATGACAAAAATAGAAAGCCACTCGATTCACACGAGAGCTGTATCCGACGCACGTGGTATCGATTTCAAATCACGAGTACGCTCGCGACACAGTACAGTAGTAACCCAGTAGGTTAACAGTTAAACTTCGTACGTAGATTGATCATTCATTCAATTACTCATCATTCGTAGATGTTTTCATCATCTTCCACTAAAATTTATATTAACATGAACAACTGTGTTTATATTTTAATAAAATAACATTTAATATTACACACGTTCAACTTTCTCCCATGAGAGATGCGGGTTAGTATAGCAACGGTGTGAAAATAATAAAATTCATATAAATAAAACTATTTTGATATTCGGTTTAATGAGTTTAATATGATGTCAAGCGGTAATGATGTAAAAGGTGTGGTAAATGTATTGGCAATGTGCTTCTTGAAAACTGAGGTATTATCGCGTAAGAAAAATTGGATCCATTTGCATTTTTAGACTAACTCTCAAGAAAGTACAATGGAATTATCTAGATTTAAAACTTGTTATACTGAATACAACAATACTGTGTGTAAGCCGCGTCACACACCACACAACCGCCGCTATTGGTCGCAGTCACGCCAACAAATAAACTAGATCGCATAAGATTTCTCGATTAACAACAATACGCGCGTAATACACGTAAATTGTCAAAAATAGACACTTTATTGCACAAGCTTACATCGCGGCAAACGTTGTCACTTTTGTGATTTCGACTTTTCACATCGACTGTACGCGTTAACGGCATCGTTATGTTTTACGAGTGCCAATCGGAACGTTTGCGAGTGAAATGTTACTCTGCAAACATCATTGAAAACGCCGAATTTGCTTTTACGTTACGTTACGCTCTATGAAGCCTTTGAGATATATATTAATGTACATGTTTCATTTTTGTCACTCGCCGATATAAATAATATATTGTGCCGAAACGTACACATAAATGGCATTATTAGACTTTTGACGAAACATTCCGTTTCACCACTAGATAACAGATTTTAATTTGTAATTGATTTCTTACGATTTTATATCTCTACACTAATAAAGCAATCCTAGTAATCCTGACTGGCAGTTTAGCCTTTAAAAGAATTAAAAAAAATAAGCAAATTCGCCGAGCAAGGATTAAATGGTTTCTTTCAAAAACTCTTTAGATTTACAGATGACTCTCTAATCACACGTAATAGATCATAGTCAGTAGTTTTCGTATCTAAAATGAATTATGATCGATGACACCCAAAGCCGATGGGCTGAATTGAACGATTCACACAAAATTGTCAACATCCTTTTAACGCGTTCGCTGCGACCCGCACGCAGCGATTCGGTCAGCTGTTTAGTTAGTAAAGTCGGATGATATTAGATATTTATCGCTCTGTTACAACACATACACTATGTGTGTGATTAGGAGAGACTCGTATAACTAGTAAACAGATGATTAAATATGAGTAAATTTTATACTTTACCAACATGTGGAAACGTGGCTTTTCAGTCAAGTTTAAGCAATGTAAACCGGATTTGCCCTAGTTTAGAACAATACAAATCAGAAGATGCGCGATGTACACGTGAGGGGTTCTCGAAGCGACAACTGTAGCTTTAGTAATATCCCAATACAAAAATGTCTTTAAGAATGCAAAATACACAACACATTGTTTAATTTTTAATCAAAATATAGGTATAGAATCTATCTAATCTTATGAATAGTAAATAATAAATCGATAACGCACCCATATCACAAAATAAAGTTCTTTTATACGTTTATAGCGAGTTAACGTCGAAATAAATAAAAAAAACTCTATTACGACAACAAAAATGGTAAAACAAATGCCAGCGGAAATGGTATTACGTTGACAATAGGTTGTTAGGGCAAAACTATGTCAACCGTCTCCATGTAGATTGTCCTAGGCCTTAGTAAGCATTCTCAACGGGATTAAAATTCCTGGAAAAAAAATGCGACACGCCAATCCGTTCAACTGTAACTAGATATGTAGATACAAGTCCACTATTACATTATATTGAACTGAATGTTGTATTCTATTGCGTCGACCATCAGCTGCAATTGTACGTCATTTATGAAATAAACCCTAGGGACCCTGTACACTTGACGAATAGAAGCCATATTGAAGGAATTACATAAATATGTGGGCCTTGAAATGAAAAACGATTTCACGTTTGAATACAAATAGTTATTACAACAGACACAATACGACACCGGCGACATTTTTCCTTCACAGCACTTACGTACGATTTTCAATTTCTGAAGGTTATTCAATTCAATCTATTATATAAAACAAACGATTATTACTGTAATTAATAATCACTTTAAACAATTCAAAAGAGTTCACAACGAACTCCGAGTACGTAGGCGGTTGCATAAAATTCTGTTTTGAGTGTACAAAGCAAATACAAGCAGTATGGTATCTTCACAAACTCTCGATCCTCAATCGAATGAGCCGGATTCAAAACATCCCTAATATTCAGATTGAAGCGTCCGCGGCGTCAGACCGTAATTCAATTACCGTCCGTTGCTCATAAATGGGTTAGTGGCCCGGCTACCCCGCATCGTCAGCGCAACTAACACGTACACAATAGCGCCCCCCTCCATAGCATCTTTGTCCTTTACGAATAAACCTCGAAATATTTATGAGATCGCCATTATAAAACCCGATGCAGATGTAAACGTTACGTTTATTAAAACCTGTTGGATACTATTACTTAATATTGTAATGTATGTATTAATAATGAAAATCTGACAAGTGCACGTGATGAATTCGCTTCAGTATTGAAGAAAGTAACATTGAATTCAAATCTATGGAAGTATTTCTCCTTATATCCTATCACAAAACGTAAGTATTATACATGTGTATAACATAATGAAAAAATTAAAAAAATCACATTGAACGAAAACTCTACGTAGTTCCTTCCTACAAGTTTGCCAATATTACCTACATTACGTCAGGGAAACTGTGAATACAAAATAGTACATAGCTAAATGGGTCACGAGTTTATTATCTCAGCCAGTACAGATGTTTGAACTGAATCTTGTAGTCTTAGTACATACAATCCGAGCGGGTGAGCTGAAGTGTATACGACTGGGAACGCTTTTATCATAAGTCGGGACGGATTACTGAAAAGCACATACCAGTATGAAGTGGTATCCTTATTCCCAATTGAAAGCTCCGGATTAGAGTCGATGCCGATACAAATTGCAAGATTGACTTGAACACAGTGAAGCTTTAAAAGATTTACGTAGTTAGGTTTCTATTAAAATCTATGAGAACGGTCTGTATGAGGATCTCCCTTTGTCTACATACAGGACTTTATATTGAGCGAGAGATGTGATTCATGGTAAAGAGAGGGGACTTCAGACGAAGTACTTTCTTCGACTTGAACACTTTGAACCTGATACCATCCAAACAGAAGACATCAGTGTGATGTCGGGTGTGTCGTACAATCCCGATTCGTATAACATTAGAAAAGTGGGTGAAAACGTGCAAAATTCAATACGTCAACAATCTCAGAAGTACTTACAAATCGAGCTCAATACGACCTTGTCTCTACGAGAACCGGTTCGCATAAAACGTTCCGTGACATATGAAATAAAGAATCTTCGAGAGCATCACTAATTATTATTATTGACTTTAACACAAAATGATTTTGCGCACAAAGGAATGAATATAAAATAATATTCTACCAATTCTCATTAATAATTGCTCAAAGCAGCGATTTATCTATAACGGGTTTTCTTCTCTTTCCTCTTACTCTTTCTAATAAAACATTGAGTATGTTTATTAATAAATATTTAATAAATAATTATTTTATTACTTACTACTCAGACTTCTGTATAATATGATAAAACCATCGCCTGCTTACCTGTAAAAGTAAAAATTGTATTATTATCTTATTACTATTTCATACCTCGGTATTATATTTAAGAAAATTAGTAAAATGTCATATCTGTAAGGGTAAAGATATTTGAGACACAAAGCTTTCTACCTACGTCGTAAGGGCAGGTCCCTTAATACTTGTAATCTGGTAGCCGAGCCCAGTGTACTTTCCCTTTTCTTAATAGGGATCTGGTTTTACTGGACGCGGTGGGTATTTGACCTTCGCGATTCTACTTATGACCCGCGGATCAGATGCATCACTTTAAAGGGAATGGAAGCTATTTCGCTTCTGGTTGCGTGCCGTGTGAAAGTGACACTACCAAAGGCGCTTAGATTTTTTTATATGATTAATTACGATAATGAACATATCGAGCCATTTCAATGAGTACAGGTAAATACTCGTATATCAATATGAGTGGGTATACTTAGAAATGTTCATTTTCACTGAAAAAAGATCAGTTAACACTATAATCAATATTCAATCAATATAATTCACAGTACAATAGTACACAAAATCCATGTACTATTGTACTGTGAATAAGATGCCATTGTGATTGAAACGCAAAGCTACGCAAAGGAACGAAAATTGTTTAACGGGAACATTAAATCGATGGCAGATAAAATAGCAAACCAATAATTCATTAATTATTTTCACTTCAATCACTTGAATAGATCTTTATATGTATATGTAACACCCCATATTACAAATATGACATTTTAAAAAAACAAAACAGTATTTTTAAAACAAATATTTAAAGAATTCACATCGATTTCTACGACTTACGAATTTGAAAAGTTCAAAATATGATTATTTGTATAGAGGAAAGCCTTTGTTATTACAATTCATATATTATAGAGAACACGTTGTAAATTACATAATTAGCCGACTTAATACACTAAGGTCACATTTTAACCCTTTGCACTCGTATGTCTCAGTGTATGCGACATTACAAGTTTTACCATGGCGCTCGTATGTCTCAGCGTATGCGACATTACAAGTTTTACCGTTGCGCTCAGCGTATGCGACGTCATACATTTTACCATTCCGCTCGCAAGAATATATTCACAGATGCGGTCGAAACAGCCGCCTTTTTTATTTCCCCTATTTCACGGTCATATTAAATTCAAGTGCAAAGGGTTAATACAACCATTATGTAGCTCTTGAAGTGTTCTAGCAAAGTAGTCAACGTCCGTACAGTGTTATGACACTATTTTACTATCGTTTTCACGGTGTATTCATAGATTTACGATCTCACTATCCAATGAAATTTTATGTTATTTGAATATGTATTGGCGAGTCGTGTCTATTATTATGACACGAATCACAAGTGTTACGTAAAATTCATAAAACTCCATATACGACTCCGATGGCTGCCTGTGCGTAATATATACATATACATACATGTATTAGGCTCCCATTGTAAACGAGTACGTATTGTCTGTGACCTCTATTTGCCTACCAATGTCAATTCGCAACTTCATTGACATATGCTCACTGCAAAAAGTTGATTTGCGTTTAATAACAAAATAACTGCTTCCTCGCTACTGTATCGTGATTTAGAAGGTAATAAATACAACATAATATTATGCTATTTGTACGGCGATGTTTAGAAACATTTTCATTAAATATTTCTATGTATTGAACCGATATTACAATCATCTGCGGGTAAGTAAGGTATGGAAATTATTCCTAACGCAATTCAGTTAGGAGGAAAGTAGAAAACCACATGATATCGATATATTATCACGCCAAGTCTCCCACAGGACAAGCAAAGAATACAGACACATATTGCCAGATACATGCTTCTCTTACGAAGTCGATTTCGAACACTTAGGACTCCATCAGCCAGCTGGGGAATATATGTCAGAAAATGACATGTAATTTTTTTTATTATGGGCACGTGCACAGCTTTGAACAGAGTGTAATCAAATGAAGCCGCACACACTAATTACTTCGCAAAGGAATAAAATTTTAATTAGACGCTTTTTATTTGGAGTGAAAACGTTGAAATCACTTTTAATACAGTAAGTAATATGTATAAATATCACTTTCTCTACATTAAATTGGATTTGCGAGGAGTGTATCATAAATTGCAAAAAGATTATATTACAGCGATAGCGATGCAGGTCAAATGATTTTAAATATTTGCACAGTATATATATATAGACGTGTATATGCATGTTTACTTGCTTTACTATTTCGAATTTACTCTGTGGTTCCGTTGCGAACTGTAAGTATGTCTCTGTCTGTCTACCGCAATGCGTTCGGGAACACTTATTATTTGCTGTAGCTAAAGGAACGCAAAAATCAACTGATAGTTGTTTCGTCGGGTTCATTTTTATAGTTTTTTCTCTCTACTATACTTTATTAAACCATGTAGGTGGAGTGACGATATTCGCAGTGGCTGGCAACGTTGGATTTGAAGAGCTGAAGATCGAGCTCAGTGGAGTGCTATGGGAGAGGCGTAAGTCCTGCAGGGGACGGGACTAGGCCTGATGATGATGATGATGATTATTCTTGATCAAACTATAACCTGCAACTTAAAAGTCTATTCATAATGATATTGGTCTCAAATGTACTATGCTTACAATGCAGTTCGACGTATTTACTATAGAGGCAAACAATATAACTCCTCTATACAAGACGCAAGACCTAATATACCGCATGTAGGAACAACATTCATCATCATCACCACCATCAGCCTAAGTTCACTGGCCATAGGCTTTCTTTCAATCTTACGAAACTGAACACATCTGAATAAGTTTAAAACTGATTGAAAAAAAAACCATGCAAACCATCGACTCCGTTGCTTTTGAGCTGATTGCTGAGTAGTCATTTATGCCACTGAATACATGATGCAGTCATAAGGAATTAGTTTGTGATGTTCGTTGATGGATTGACTGATCTGGTAGGTAGAGTTTCGGGTTCGATCCCCATGCGTGGCAAATATTTTATAATTACTGTTAGTTCAGAATCACTGTGTTAAATTGATGTAAAATGATGCATAAGGGTAATGTGTATCAACGCTGGTCATTATATTCTATATACTAGTATATAACTATATAGATACAAGTTGTGCTTATATAGTTTATAATAGAATTTTGGTATAAGATGAGTAATTAGGGATAATTAAATGTATTTATGAAGTAGGCTAACGATAAGGCTCAGAAAATCGATTCTTGCAGAAACGAGTCGAACAAAGGCTAATGTGCATTTCTTAAAACAATAGCTCCAAACCAAATTACGTTTTTGGTCATAATAATAGATCTGATTACGTATAAGAAATTGTATACGGAGGAACGTTAATTAAAAATGCTTTTTCACCGCATAATTGGTTAAATTTAGAAAATAGTTCGTATCATGTAATGTCGGGACAAGCAACTATTTGTGAGAGAACCAATTTATTTACAATTTATCAAAACAATGCCTCGTTTGTTTCCGTTTTCCGCTTCATTTTGAATTTTGATTACTGTTATGCAATACGTTGAATAAGGTTTCTTTTCGTTTCGCAGCAAATTGGAACGCTGCTATTGTAGGTCCATGAACAAAGCTGAAACCGGCAGGTACTGTCGCGGAGAAAACCGTTTAGGATTTATCGACGACTTGGACGGAAACTGATTGGCAAATACATTAAAGTAGTGAAATTTGGGCACCGTACCAAACTATTTTATTTGAAATGAAACGTAGAGTCGTATAGCACACTTTTACTACGGCGAAGACGTACAATTATATTTAAATTTATTCACTTGCCTTTCATTGGAGGTGCGTTATGTAAAATCACTTTAAAAGTCGGCGTTTTCCGGTAAAGAATGAAGTAAAGAGCCCCAATTAAGCCCTCGTTATGTCAAACGCCGTCATCGTTTTATTTCACGTTATGTCACCCTGTTTTCCTCAATTCTCGGCGGTGTCGTTCAGCATGAGCACCATCCCCGCTTGGAGCGATGGGTCGTGACATCGGACGTTTCCCACACCCTCGACGGGTTATCTTACTGAATCTATCTACCCTATAATAAGCTTTGTTTCCTGGTTAGTGAACTCTTCAAAGACAATTCCTATTAATTAAAAAAAACTATATATTCAAAAATGACGTTTTTTCAGAGACCGGGAATGAATCTATTGTTTATAAACTTTTTTGTATCTATCGCATATGTTGCCGGTTTTGATATCACTAAGACGTTTAAATTCAGCAACATCTCCACATCTCTGTTAAATAAACTTTATCTAAACATTGAAACGTTCATGTTTGTGAACGTAGACCGAGATTACATGAAAGAGATTTTCCTTTATTTAAATTACGTATTTACATTCGTTAAGTGCAACACGAGAGGTATTTCATTACAATGTTTAACACAATAATACTTCTTGTTTATTGAACTACGATTATTTTGACAATAATAACTTTATATTTGTCCAATGACTTCGTGGACAATTATCTACACAAGAACACATTTAAAATTTTATATATTATCTACACATGTATCTACATCAATATAGCATAGGCTTTGCTTAGATTGGGATCCGATGACTACTTTTTTGAAAAATTACTTAACTGTTTTCGGTGTATTGTTAAGTACCCAATTGTTTTTTTCATAAAAAATTACGTAAATAATTGTTTTTGGTGTACAAGACTGAAAACTATATGTTTTATTAACAAATTATTCAATCACAATAATACGTCGCAGTGTATCCCTTGCTACTCCTCAATGACAATCACGTCATGCATGATCGATATCCTCGTAGCGCGCACTGGAACGTGATACGTTCTAGACTGTTCCATTCAACCTTCTCGTTTGTACTTGTACTGTTGAATACTCGCTGTTAAATAAAATATCTTAATACAAACTAATTGAAGGTTCAATTACTTAGTATAATCTCTAAGATATGTACCTACTTCAATTATGTAATTTACGTAATGAGTGAGGACGATGTTTGTATTAGAAGGAATGTTCTAGAACGTTTGCCAAATATTTCTACCCGCGTTACACAAGGGCAAAAATTCGGGTACATTGGATTGAATTTGTTTTCGGCCCTTTATATCATTCCAAAAACGTAACATCACGCCTGTAGTCCCCGAAGGGGTAAGCAGAGAAGTGTAACACACTCCCACGTTTCACCAGTTACGTTTAAGTCCCATGGAATAGGTAGTGAGCCTATTGCCATACACCGGGCACGATTCCAGACTCTGAGTCACTACTAGAAATTCTAAATTAGAAAAATCCAATAGCACCCGACCCGGGATTTGAACCCAGGACCTCTCAATCGTCAGTCGCGCTTGCAACCACTCAACCAACAAGGCAGTCTACATACAACAGAATACCCAAAATTCCATAGATTAATCATTAAAATGCAAATTAATTATAGATCTAATAAAATGTATAAGAGACAAGTAAGCAGGTGTTAACAAGATCAAAAGACTCACAAAAACATACATTCAAACTTTCTTCCATTTATCAGCAAATTAGTGAAAATCAAGATGCTCTTGAAGAAGTGTGTTAAGATAGGATAGTATATGAGTTATGGGGGTGTTACGGTGTGTAATTGTCCAACTAAGAGGAACTTCAAGCAATTGGTGTTTCCTACAATGAAGGTAGTTATGAGGAACATAAAATTGGGCCAACTTATGAAGGACCAGAGCAAAGATCCTACCTTGAAAGACTACAAGCTGTGACCAATTGATCATTTGCTCTCAGAGTTCTCAAAGTTGAGGCATGCCAAGATAAATGCAGTTGGATACATAAAATTTGCGTTTATAAAGGGCCCTAAGAAACATTTTTGAACTTTGGCTATTTAGCTAAGTTCTAAAGATAACATAGGTTCACACAATTGTTAAGGTGTATGTTGTGAATGCCATTATCTACATGGTTTTCTATAAAAGGAAGAAATTTGTACTATGCACAAAATATTGTTAGTCCACTTTCATATTATTATAAGTTGTCTGTAGTTATTTTCTTTTTTTATTGTTATATGTACAGAGAAACTAAAGATCACTGTAAATGTCTATCTCTAAAGTGAAGAAAAATGTCATTTAAATTAAAATGGACTCTGTATAATGGAGCTTATAAGACAGAAATATATCTTGCCTTAAAAACATTAGTAAGATGTTTAGTAATTTTTGGCCCATTGCCAACTCTATTTTCCATCCATCTATTTCCATTGATTGATTAATTTATAATCTTTTCAGGAAAATCACCCCCTGGATCTAGAAAAAGTGCATGTAAAAGATGAATTAGAATTAACAGAGACACATTTAATACCTGATAAAGTTATAAATACAGCCACAGTAGTAATGAGTCCATTAGATGAATCAATAGATCCTGATGCCAACAATACCTTAATTATAGACATACATCCATTAATACACTCAGAAACTGTATCTATGCCTGAAATGGAGAAGCCTGAAGAAATATTACCTACTACCTATAGTCATAATGACGACGATCCTACAAACTACAACGATGTCTTTCAACTAAATTCAATTACAGGCAATGTGCTTTCTCTTGAGCAGGAAGCTTATGGCTTATTAAAGGAAAAATGTCAAAAAGATGTAGAGGATAAACAGTTCATTTGTCCGAAATGCCCAAAGATATGTAAAAATTTAACACAACTTAAAAGACATATGGCTGTACACGATTCTATAGACAAACGGGCTCTAGGCTTCATCAAAGGAAAGAAGACAAGAATTGCAAATCGTAAGAAGAAACTTCAGGAATTGGACGATGATTATGAGACTGGATATAACAATGAATTCATAGATGATGTTCAAGATTCAAATAACACTATAGTTTCTGGACGTAAAGTAAGAATAGACAATCGTAATAAACGTCGTAAAGCGCAAGAAGGTGGCGTAAACTGCAAAGGGGTAAAGAAAAAAAAAAAGAAATACAAGGACGATCCAGACGAAAAATTTTCGATTCGAATAAGAAGTTATAAAGAAGGTAATGTTGAAGATAATAGTCAACCAGAATATGATATAAAAGTTATTAAACAGGACAGTCCCAAGAAAGAGGGCTATCAATGCACGTGTGGAAATGTTTTTCAAAGGAAAAGTCGGTTGGAGACTTGTTTGAGGTCACACAATTTAGTACCTGATACAAATTCATGTTTTTCTTGTCAATCTTGCACAAAACAGTTCAGCGATAAAAACGAACTTGCGTTACATCGTCGTCGAATACATCGGAAGCGGTTCCCTTGCAAATTTTGCCCAACCGATTACAATACGCGAAAAGAACTGTTTAAACATTTGCAAATTCATCAAAAGGTTCAGTTGATGGAGTACAAAGTGATATCCGAAGTGATGAAAGGAAAGCAGAAGCTGAGATGTTTTATGTGCGCAAAGACATGTTCGGAACTATCGGAATTAAAATCGCATGTAATGGAAGACCACAAGGAGCCATACACATGTCCGCACTGTCAAGGCACTTTTCCGAAGATAATAGATTTTGGCAATCATACAAAAACATTGCATCCGGAAGTTGAAGGGCAGTCGGTTTTAGATGTTCTCGAAGCTTTCTCAAAATTGGTGAAGGCGTGGAAATGTGAAGAGTGTGAACTGCAGTTTCACGAAGCGGACAAGTTGGCATTACACCAAGTTGAAAAACATAGCCCAGAATTGAAAATAGAGTCGCAGGTTCAGTGTACGGATTGTCGGCGAGTTTTCGTCAGTCAGAAGGGTTTAACATCACATAGAAGAATACACCACAACACCGATAGCATAGATGAATCTGAAACTGTGGAAAAAGGTGTAATGTGTGTGGAATGTCGAAAAATTTGTAAAGACACGACTGCATTGTCATCGCACATGCGTTTTCATTCTCATGAAAGGAAGTATCCTTGCAGGTACTGCGACTTTCGTTTCGCTACACCAGAAAAGCGAAAGGCGCATGCGGAAATTCACACGGGTGACATGAAGTACGTCTGTTTTATTTGCGAATACCAGTGTAGTTCAGAAAACAGATTGAATCAACACAAAATGTCTTTAAAGCATTTAAACATGAGAGAATTTCTAAGAACGGGGGTCTCGTTAGTTGCGGAGCAATCTACGTCCAAGAAGGAAACATCGAAAGATGTTCCTAAAAAGAAGAGATCTGACAAGAACAGAGATGATGGAAGTGAAAGTAGTTCGCTCTCAGGAGATGAACACGCCTGTGATATTTGTGGTGACAAATTCCCAAGTGTGAACGAAATGCTAGAACATAAACAGACACACCCCTTCATAGAGTTTCCAAACGAAGACAAACCTACTAGAATATTTTTTAAGTAAGCCTCTCTTGCCTTTATGATGACGTCGTTTAGTTAATAATTACACTCTATTCATATTCGATTTAATGTTGAAAATAATTAGGTCAAATCAAAATGAAGGAGATACCTCAAATTCTATCTAGTCGGTATCCACGTAGTTATTAAAATAATGTACCAATATGAAATTCTAAATCTCACAAAATTGCAGTATGTCAACGAACGATTCCATTAGCAGTACTTACTGAGAGTACTTTAGGGACGGGTAGCTCGCTTGAGAGGAAGTTTAAAGCAGTTGTCGCAGTGGTTATTTTTAAATTCCATTCTTTAAAATATTTTCAAAAAATTGCGGTTTAATACTTCAAACGAATAACTTATCTAGTAAGATATAAGTCCATCAACTGATTTAATAATGACTCTTTTAGTACGACAGACAAAGAGGTTGCGCTAATGCTTTTAAATAATTAGGAAACTGTGAAACCGCCATGTAAATGATATTGCCGTTGGTTGAAAGAAATTGTAACGTAACTTCATCTCGCACTGTATGCGTAAAAGTACATATACAGTCATGTTCATAAGTGTTACGCACCCATAAAAAACGGCGATTTCTAAAATTTTAGCTAGGCTACAATTAAGTAAAACTTAACATACTTTTAAAATGCATTTTTATTGCGATATTTAATATTTACACGGTCGTCCTTTCGGAGAAATCACAACAGTCATCCTTTTTGGCATATTTATTTTGAGCCATTAGAGCTCTTTCTTAAACATATTTTTTACTCATTGAAAAGATGCGTTTTTATTGATGCTCTTGACCTTATACTCTGTCGCCACATTTTCCTCTTCAACGTTTTCTATAAATAGTCGATGTGATTGAGATCAGGTGACAAGGTTGGCCAATCTAAAAAATTACCTCTGTGTTTTCCTGAAGTCTCTGCATTGTAGCATCTGACTTATGGCAAGGCGCGTTGTCCTGCTGGAATTTTACTTTGTCCATGTTGGTGTCTCCAAACGCGATGGCGCCAAAACATTGTTCAGTGCGTTTATACATATACTTCGCACTTCACAAGCGAACATTTGCTCGTAGCAGCAATGCATCCCCAAATCATAACGCATCATAACTGCCAGGCTTCACCGTAGGCACTACGCACTTTGTACTATAGCCCTCGCCAATACGACGCCTCACATAGAGCGCACCCGGAGTCAAAAACCTGGAATTTAGGTAAAGTAAGATACATGCCACGTCTAGACAGCATACAGAACATATTTACTAGTATGTAGCATGTATCGAAAAGAAAAGTAGTCAATAATACATAACCTTAACATTGTTTTCGTAAGACCATAAAATATTTGCCCAGTCTGCCTCGGTATAATGTTAGTATATTTTGGCCTACTCTAAGCGAGCGTTTTGATTTTTTTCCGAGAGAAGTTTCTTTCGAGGTTTACAAACTTTAAGGCCAACTTGCAGAAGTCTTCTTCTCACAGTAACCACACTTATTGTTTTTTTGATGTCTCATTACAGACTACAGCCAAGTCATAAGATGACTGGGATCGATTTTTCTTAGTCTCTAGCCAAAAATCGTTCCTCACGTTCCGTGGTGTTACGGTTTCTGCCTTTTCGGGGTTTATTCTCATGACTGCGTGTATTCTTAAACGGTTTTATTCTATTTTGCACCGCGCTTCGCGCATACTTCACACTGGCTGCCGCCTGAACTTGGCTATTGCCTTGTTCATGTAGTCAAAATGTTTGCACGTTACTCTTAAGAAAGTTTGCGTGTTTTGGGCATTATCGAATCACTAATTGTTGCTTATTAAAATTTTAGCAAAAAATTTCGTGAAGACATGCACTTGTTGTCACTCAAAAAATACATTTTATTGCACTGCAAGACTGTTATAATCTTCAAGTGCGGCATTTCTTTTGTTAAATATAAATAACATTGGATGTAACCACAAACCCATTCCCTTAACAAACAAAACAATTAGCAAAACAGATTTTCCGTTATTGAGCAATTCACGGGGTGTCTAATACTTATGAACAGTAACAAGCATTGAAATGTATCCATTCGAAAGTCGTCAAATTAAGTTAATATGTAGCAAAATAATATACACGTGCATTGCTTCAAAAACCTCAAGGGTTTCATAAATATGTATCCACTTTTCTCTAGTCATTTTAAGCAAAACCTAAATGGATATTAGGGCACAGGATCCACGTTATATGTTTAAGGTTAATTATAAAATTGCCATCTTATATAGAACTAGCTTTTGCCCGCGGCTTCGCTCGCGTTAAATTCTGAGTAAAACCCCTTTTCCTATACCCTACATCTTAGGCCGCATCTCACTTTCCATCAGGTGGGATTGCGGCCAAACGCGAGCCTATTTC
>DWEE01000242.1:0-19419 GCA_018245755.1 Parelbella macleannani | reverse complement strand
TAGTAATATTGACTTGAACATTTTAAAATTAAAACCCATGAGACAAGACCCAAAAATATTACTACTTCAAACAATAGCGTCATTAAATTAGCATAACTACTCTACATCGAGGCAATCAAACATGAGCCTACCCAAAACAGATAATTTCTTTTGTATTACAACCAGTTTTTTTCTAATTCTATTGTCATCAAAATCAAGACTTGTTACTGTGTTATACCATTAGTGATATAGAAGGGTACGTAAAAGAAAATAGAAAACGGGGTAAAAATAAAAATACATTAAAGCCTGTTCCCACCTACGACAGTTTTCTATACAGGCAACACACGCTAATAATTGAGGCTTGCATGTGTGTGTGGGGTGGCACCCCTCCCCCATCCCCTCCACTCGAGTGAAATCTTCAGCGGATGGATGTTCTAATATTCAAATGGGATATGGAACTATTATTGTTGGAGCTACTGTCGATATGTAGAGCGTTTTACACGTCTTGATAGTCGATATTTTGTGCTAAGCCAAATCTTGTCTTGTTATAAAGCAATTGCTTTTTCAGTTTTTTTATTATTTAGCTTAGGGTTCACAAAGTTTTAAATATTTACGTAAAGTAATTGAAAACAGATGCAAGCTTTTACTCTAGGTTACTTTTTTAGGAAATAGTGTAAAGTAGTTATGGTAAAGTAGTGTATGGTAGTTTCATTATGACGTGCAAAAAGTGTTCCATTGTGTGAAGTCGAAGTCAAGTGAAAAGACACAAATTGGTATTCTAAAAATTTATCAATATACATATGCAAGTAAAGCATAATCAAAGTCTACATTTTAATCAAAACTCACGACAAAATGTTTTTTATCATGTACAATCACTGTGATCATGTATTTTGTCTGTGACACGTTCTTTGTCTCTTTAAATCCGCTTCGATCCCTCGAATCCGGTTTTAATCAGAAACTTTTCAGCCATCAGTCAGCTGTCATGCCTCGCGGCTAGTATCAAGACCGTGCGGTCTGACGCGACTTCTTTGCGTACTTCCCGCGAATGCGATACCCGTACTTGTCTGCTACATACGGTATAGAGATGGATCGATAAGTTATCGATGTTTTTTTTTCTGGAAAAAGATATCGAAAAATTTGGAACTTTGAAGAATGTTACCGTTGTCTCTTAAAACCAGCACCACTAGTATAATGTTATTTAATTGATCTTGGCTTTTTAATGGCAACCAAAGAGCTTTAATTGTTAAGTAAAAGTGGTAGTAGCTTTGTCACGTTGGCATTTTGCAAGTGATCTGTAACATTAAGACATGCTTAATGCATGACCTTTGGATGATTAATGGAAATTCGTGGTCGCGTTGGATAGTGGAACGTTGCTATACTTTTTTGCTTCAAAGTAAGCCCTCGAATTAATCACTGGGCCCTGAATATTATTGTTCAGTAACAATTTTTACACATTCTTGAAAGCGGGTTAATAATGACCAACTGATGGGTTGGTCGCTAACCCTTATACTTATTTGCCCCTTATCTACACTGGAACTGGGTGCTCCACGCTTTCAGTAATTGCAACACTCTCGAATCTAGGTTCGTTGAATTTGCATTGCAGTTGAGTTTTCAATACACCTAAAAGTATCCGAACAAATTAAATAATAACTGAAGTTATGTGTCACCCAACATCGACATACCGTCGAACCTGCTGACATCCTTACCACAGCGAAATACATCAGCTCACTTCATTTATTCGTACGCCGTATCTTTTGTTTGCTATATTTTTGACAAGTACAAAGCGAAATCTGCGCTTGTCATATGTTTGACAGACGACAGGGAGCGCTAGTGGGGGTGTGGGGGGAAAGCTGGGGGAGGGAGGCGCTAAGTTGTTATTAAGTACTGCACTTGTAGGTGTTCTGTGGTGCGCTTCGTGTTTACGACTTAGTTTTTGTCTAGTTTTCCTCGTCACGGCTATTATTGTCGTCAGGGTTTTTGTCTGATGGTGCGTGTACGCTAAAAGGTTAGTACAAATACCAATATATGATGTTCCAATGCCAATTATAAAATGGGAATAATAGCGTTGGATCTAAAATGTTCCAGAATTGAAAACTTATGGGATACACGGAAGTAACTGTAACGCTTTTATGGATAAATTGATGGATATATTTTAGAGATGTTTTATATGTAAAGAGCGTTTGAATTTTAAAGACAGCCTGTTCGAATTTTTGTTTTTTATTTCTGAATATTTTTTAAGGAAAAATAATTTCATCCATCGTGCTTTTCATGTAGAAAGTTCTATTTTGTCTAAAATGAAATCATGACAGCGCGAATGGGATTATTTGTAATCGATATTGTATTAAAATTATCAATAATTATATATGTGTGAATTGTCTAAGAACTGTGAAACCATATAACTGACTCTATGCATATACACACACGTCTATTTCGGATAGTCGTGGGCAGTGACTGAATTTTTCCATCTGCAAAGCCTGATAAATATCTTCCGCCTCTTTTACTATCATGAAAGTCATATATTAATTATAGTCTATTAAAATTACTCTTATTTTGATTTTTAATATAATACCCATTTGATGGAAGCACATTTTACAAATACTAAATAATTATTTATTATCGAAACAACAGGATACAGGTATAATTGATAAATAATTTAAGCAGTTTGCTTGATGAATTACCCGCTGTCCCTCTTTTAACCCTGCCCATTTTTAGGTTTCTTACAGGGTAGGCAGATATCTCCGAATCCCACCGTCACAGACCTAATATGATTCTTCTAGATCACCATAATATATACCAGACTTGTTTAGCAATGGCAAAACTATTGAACTCCATTAATAAATATGACATGGCATGCACTAGAATGTCACAAATATTTCTGATACAAATAAATGTCAAAACTGAAGAATTTATTTCAGTACTACAAGTAGGTAGGTATATAATTGCTGTTTAGAATTGAGATGACCATTCAAATATCTTTATGTCGATTTGATAGCACAAGGAATAATCGATTTTTGGCTAACAAATACACATATCTCAAGAATACATTCAGATCTTCCATCACAGATAATAAACAGGTGTCACAAGAAGATTGCCTCCCCGGTATGTTTTGGCGGAGTCGGCGATATGGTTTCATGCAATATGTCATCATTAAAATAACTCTCAAAAAATTAATAAACAATATCAAATGACTAATAACAAATGTAACACCACGCCTGAAATACCTGAAGAGGTAGGCAGAGTAGTGTAGTACAGACCCACGTTTCACCAGTTACGTTTCCGTCCCATGGAATAAAAATGTTAATATTTATTGAAACTAAAATCTTCTACGTCGTCATTTGTTCTTGAAGCCCTCGGTATAATATTATTATAAAAAATTCTTTAATTTTTACTGACGTTCGTCATAACGTCTTTAATAGTTCCACTGCAAGACACGGATGAACCTACTCAGAATGAGAACAGTTAAGGCCAAATATTAATATTACATTTCAATGAAAACAAACAAACATCAGCACAATCTTATATTATATTAAACAACGTGGCAGTGTACTACAGTCCTCTGCCTACCTCTTCGGGGAATACAGAGGGAAGTAACGTTTTTTTATTAAACAATTAAATTAAAAATTCAAATAGTACTTTCTAGAAAATCTAAACACATACTAGTCAGTTTGCATACCACCGTCCATACAGACACCCCCGCCCTGAATGATTTGATTAATTTTCGACTGGCACAAAACGTTATAGCTAATTAAAACTAGCGTAAGTGGGTGCGATAACTGAAACAATTTTGTCTGTCGTATGTGTGCTGTATGGTTTAATATCGACTTATGTATATGATTGGTATGACAGTTAATCGTGCGCTTTTTGAATAGCATTTAAATTATTTATATTCTCCGTCTAAAAAAAGAAGAGCGCTGAGGAGGTAGACAGAGGAGTGTACTACATTTCGAAGGTTCGCCAGTTACGTTTACGTCCCATGGAAAAGGTGGTGAGTCTATTGTCATATACCGGACACAGATTCAGACTCAGACACACGATTTTCTTTGTATTTTTGTCGAATGTCAACAGTGTGGCGAATTTAATGTCATTGTTACATTAAATAGTTTAAATTTTGACAGAGTTGAATATAAAAACACTATGACATAAAATTTCCTTTAAACGTGGCTCAGTACGTAATATGCGTTTAGTTTAATGAAATTTATAAATTCAGAATACCCCCAAAATGTTTGAAATTGAAAGGAATTAAATATTGCACTGTTATCTGTTGAATGGATCGCACTCTTGTTTCTGGAGCACCCTGTGGTGATAGACATAGATATTATATTAACGAAACGTATGTATGTCGTATGTATTTAAAATTAACCCATAGTTGTATAGAGTGAAACGAATATGTGAAATTAAACGTTAAAACATTAGATTTGTGAGTTTCTCTAAGATTTCTTCATTTACTCATCGGGTTTTCAAAAAACCAACCTGTTTACTATTCGTTACTTTATGCCTGTAGCATCAGCCTCTATCATGATCGCGATCAGCGGAAGTCTATCAAAAAGATCACTAATAGATCCGAAACTAGCGCTATCCTGAGAAAACCTCCGTAAATCAAACCAGTACATACTTTGTGCATAATATGTATTGGCGTCTTCGAAGACGGCGTGCATGTATGAAGAGAGTCATGCGTGTGAAAAAAGCACGGCAACACTGTAAGGATAGAGACATATGGCTCTCTGTTCTCTCTGCCTAACCCATAAGGAATCTGGCATAATCATAATAGTATAACTAAATCCAAATAGACAACAGCGTATGTTATTACGATAATAATTAGCGTTATACGGAATCAGTAAATCTTGGTCCATTGTGTGGCGCAGCTAATGTGACCTGTTCGTATTCATTAACTGGACGGTGATGGACGGGACACTTCCGGGACGAGCGCGGCACGATTTACAGTAGATTGAGACACGTGCCCGCTATACTCCCCACTCGGTGGTAGACACGCGAACACATCGTGGGCTTTAACGTTACTTCAATAAATTACAAAACTGTGTATTCTCCAGTAGAAATTTTTAGTAATACCTACTCCATGGTGCGTAAAATGTAACTGGTGAAACGTGGGAGTGTGCTGCACTCCTCGGCCCACCCCTTCGAGGGTTACAGGCGTGATGATACGTTTTGTGTTATGTTAACAAAAGCATGTACTTAAAAAGATATCGACATAATTATGAATTAACATAATGCAGGCTTCCTGATTTGATATCGGATAATTTTATTTTGCGATTTCAGAAGGTGTTTATTGTTAATAATTAATTTAACTTCAAATTTATATACGTTCCAGGTACACCCCTCTCTCCCTTCCTCCAATGGCAAGACAAGATCAGTTTCCAAGTGACGAAGACAAAGAAATTACAAGTTATACCAACTAATATATCAATTCATATTTGATATAAATCAGTGGAATTATAGTCTTGAAATTCATAATGAAGTCTAAAAAATTGACATAAATCGAATTCAGTTTTTTAATTGAGTTACGTGTTGTAACCTTAAGTATATTTGATTTTCCAATTTACTTATACTTTCCAATTAATTAATAGTTATTTAGACAGACGTTTTATTAATTTATTAATACTTAACCTCAAGTAATCCCGGTGGTAGTACTGAGGAATTAAGTAAATTTATCTTTCACTGATGTCATGCGTTTCATTATTATTGAATGGTTGCTTTCTTGTAGACGAGAATAAAATTGTTATAAAGAGTATATGACCGATTTCTCTGTTCAGTGGTTAGTGACCGTGGTCACTGAAACGGTGGTTATGAGTTAGTTTCACCCAATTTGGAAAAATATTCGCGTGATGAACATCACTTTGTTTTGTCTGGATGTACAGATATATATGTTTAATTTGTATGTACATATGTACTTCTATCAACACACCATGGATGTGTCCTAATATAAGTACTGTTACAATAATTTTAGTATATATTATATCATATCTAGATGTGATAAGATAATTTTACATTTATCTAACAGTAATAGACAGATACAACGATCAAAATGTCTCATAAAGTACGAATATTTAAATGTAAATATGTAACTATTGTTGGTCAATCAAACTAAGACTGACCGCGTTCAGTTTCGCTCAAATTTACAACTCAGTTACCAGGTTACACAGTTAATTCTAATATACACATGTACCTGCCATCGGTCAATTAAGTTAAGACTGACCGCGTTCAATTTCTACCATACATATAACTCGTCCGCCTTGCTACACAGTTGCACACATCAGTAACCTTTCAAACTCACTTTATTACTGCTAGATTTAGTACTATTAATAAACACATCACGTTCCGGATCCGTCACGTGGCTCCTAAATTATCTTAGGCATGTAACTGTCGCAGCAGCGGGCCGCGTCTAATATTGAAACGGTGATTTATCGCGCTATAAATCCGTTGGATGTCCGCGCGACAAACGTTGGATAATCGCATGATGGACGCACACCTTCGCCAGACGCTTGATAAGCAGATCGCAGATTTGAAGGAGACTCAGCGTTATGGTCGCTGAAAAGTGATTCGCTGAACGACTGTCATGATGGAATTTATGGATTTATTAAGTTGGAATAAATGAAAATAAAAAAAAAAGGTTGAATGCTGGTATGAAGTTGTAAATAATGACTAAACATTTTTAAAGTGATGAAAATTTATTATAACTGCTATAATTAAATTTTTTATGTAGACATACAATTAAAATTATCATTGTAATTGTTTTATTTGACACCAATGTTTTCGTTATTCCAATTTCATACTTATTTTTAAATTAAACCGAGTAGTCTGATTTGGCAATAATCAGCCCACATAACCTGATGTACTTACTTTGAGGACAGGAGAACGGAAGGATAGCAAGCGTGTACCAAGCAACATAGATGGTCTGATGACTTGGTCCGAACAGCGGGGAGCCGGGGCATCCAGAAAACTGAATTTAATGAGTTGTGGCGATATTTGACTGAGGACAATGGATACCAATGAGCTTAAATAATAAAATAGATTTTACTACATTCTGCTGTGTACTGTTGAATCCGTAAATTATTCGCCAACAACAATATTAGGAATTTAACTTTAATAAAAAAACTTAGTTCATGTGCTCTTGATAAAGTTTATTTCCGGTTACAGGAAGGTTTTACGGATGTCGTGCGAGGAACTTAATATTAATAGAAGCGCAATCGACGTATCCATTGCACAACGCCACCCTTGTTCGTGCAGTGTCCGCGTGAAGCCTTCTGCATATTTAAGGCTCTACGTTCAATTAATATGGACAAGTACTGAAAAAATGTTTTTTAAATGTAACAAAATCGTTCTGCAAGGCGCGTGAAGTCTGTCAAATCGCATTTGGCCAGCGTGGCAGACTATGGCTTAATCTATAATCTGATTTTGTGACGAGACGCGTGTCGTACAGTGGAATTGTAAAGGTGGAAAAAAAGAAATCTGATAAAACGAAAATGCCAAAACAATTTAATTCTTTCAAAGCAAACCGTAGATTACCAAGTGTTGTATGAACAATACGAGTACTACTTTACAAGAATCCATACAACGCAAACATGGTCACAACCGCACTATTTATAACGCAGCCACGCTCCCTGACCAATCACCGTGTATAGGTGGAAATTTGAATTTGCAATGTTACATTTGCGATCTCGTTCCGTCTGCCGTATTACCAGGCCATATAGTTCAGATTGCAACTGAAACATTCCCGAGGCTCAGGCTTTGATTAATGCTTTCGTTCGATGAGTTATTCCTGCGTTTGCTGTCGGCTTAAGGTCTTTATTGTCGTGTGTACGGACAGAATGTTCCTGGTTTACACTGTGTTCATCGTTTTCATGTGATTTGATCGTATTCTTGTTATTATTATTGGTATATCTAAGTACATTAATAATCGTCGACTCCAAGTCACTGCAAAGTGCTCGCATCATTGATGGAGTTTAAATCAAATAAAGTCAGGAGAACGTTAATAAATTGTTCAACCTAGAGATAAACCCACGTATTTAGTCAGTACTTTTCCTCCTATTCCAAGATAGGACTGATCGATCAGAGGTGTAGTTATAACCCTCGGCTGCCACCCAAAAACGCAACAGTGCTAAATGGAGAAAAAACAATAATTCAGTACAACTTTTCTACACTTTCTAGAAAATTCTTTTCTATGAAATCATCAGAATTGTCTATGAAGAGCCTTCAATGATCAGATTCTGTCACTTTACGCTTTCATCGATATCAATGAATACATAATATACGATTAATGTAGAACATATTACGTGAATGACGTCCCTGATGATGCAGTACTAAGTTTCACTCTATGGACATGAGTAGTATGACAGCTGAATCCAAGCCGCCATTAATCACGCACATTACATCCGGCTGCAGGCGATCAATAAGCTATCAGTGTCTGTCTGTCGGTCTGTATGTCGTTTGTGATAACATTATTGCAGCTGTGGTTATATGCAGTTACTGCACAACTTTGCATCTACCAAGTAGATATAATATAATAATAATACTGTGTTGGGACATCTCGACACACGGCCATCTGATCCCAAAGTAATCATCAAGACAGCTGGTGTTATGGTAACCAGATCGCTGATAAACTACGTACATATGTACATAAAAATATATAAAAAAAACATAACATCACGCCTGTAATCCCCGTAGGGTTGGGTAGGCAGAGGTAGGGTAGGTAATAAACTTCCACGTTTCACCCGTTACGTTAAAGTCCCATGGAATAGGTGGATAGCCTATTGCCTACAAATATATATTTATATAGATCTTTTTTACACTTAGACACAGAAGAAATACTTGTGCCATCACACAAATATTTGTTCTGGATGAGAATCGAACCCAAGCGCAACAGTCAGGTTCATTAACCACTGCATCAATGGGCTACTTAAAGTATGTAACACGTGACGGTGTCTCATATTCAGCAGAGCATTAATTGTCTTCCCTTAAGCAAAATCTTGGTCAAATGCTAGTTTTAAACAATAATACAATACTTTTATAATACAATTACCAGTCGGTAGGCAATCTGTGAAGTTAAAAGGGGCCCGTGAAGCCTTAGTATGTATTTTGTTCGAGAACATTGTTCATTGCAATATCTACTATGAAATATCTATCATCGACCACATAATTCCGATCTCAACAATAATTCATTGATGGTATAGGGAACTAATTACTGGAGTTTTATTGCAATCAATTGATATTAATACAATCAGCGTGTGGTGACCCTGACAGCATTATCGGGGGTAGTGGATTCGAATCAAGAGATATATGTACATATATGCATCCATTTATCAGCGCAGCACAGATCCTATGTAGATTCGGATCAGATGGCTAAGTGTGGGTGGTTTCAAGATTGTATTATTATACATTAGAGTTTTAAATACGAAACTACATTATAATATTATTTCCTATTCCATTTAAGCTAAAACACAATTTAGATATTTATACAAAAATGTATTAACTGGCAACATTAATACAATTTCGGGCATATGTAAAAACACCCTGATAATTTACTCCTGATGCTTTCATGTACTGTGGCGTTAGTTTTGCTTAATTTGCACAACAAATGAAAATAGTGGCGCCGATTAGAGGAGGCTATGTCCAGAAGTGGACATCTAGAGGCTGATGATGATGACAATAATGATGATTAAACAGAACACGATACTGCAGAGAAGGCGAGATTGTAGCGGTAGTATGTATCGACCTAATTATTTCTAATATAAAAATTACAAAAAATATACCATTACTGTATGATTGGACGTTAGTGTGGAGTGAACATTAGTATTAACTTCTATTCGTAGTGTAATACGTCACGTCAAATTATTCCGGACTGAAGACTAATGTACGTCACGTATGACGTGGACATAAATTATCAATATTGCATCCTGTACAGCTTCGGATAGTCAATAATCAATCTAAGACGATACAGCTCTCTGTTATTCATTGGTTGGTTTTAACAAAATTTAAGCTACATGACCAGCAAGGTCTTTATCGATTTAAAACCGCGAAGGATCCGTTTAGCGGTCTACTAGTGAAAACGGAGCTTTGACAATTTGAGCTTGTTCATCATCAATATCTTGTTGCAAAGCAGTTGCAAATTTTGTTACATTAGCGCTATCTAAATTACTCTAAACTACTTTCTTCATTATATTGTCTATGAAAGATTGCGATATATAAATATAGTTTTTATTTATATGGTAAAGTAGGTAGGTACATTTATATAACAGATAATTCGAATAAAAGTGAAATTTTAATAGTGTCGATAATTGTTAAATATGATAAAAAATTTAAGAATATTTCATCATCATTAACATCATCATCGTCAGTCTGTTTTCGGCTACTGCTGGACACACCACTGTATGCCACCCCAATAGCACGCCACTGAGGTAGATTTTCAGCTCTTCGCATCCAACCGCTGCAGCGAACATTTATCGGACCGTGTCAAGCCGCCATTATTGAAATATAAATTTTATTATCAGCTGTGTTTGCGAAGCACATTTCCCTTGTAGATAAAATAGATTTTTAACATCGAAGGTCGTTTCATAATACAATTACTGGCTATGTAATTAGGAATGGATATTGTAAGTACATTTTGTCAACGAAAGCAACGACTCCGTGGCGCAACGGTAGCGCGTCTGACTCCAGATCAGAAGGTTGCGTGTTCAAATCACGTCGGGGTCAAAACAATTTTTTTTTTGTCGTTTTAAATGTGAATATTTAGATATTATTCAATTGCGTGAATTACTTTACGATTTTATAAGCACCGTAATGTTATATTTTTTAAAATAATTTTAAATGGTTTTTTGAGTCTCCGAAAACCACCATGGAATCCTAAATATCAATTTCCACGGGCGTTCTCTCGATATATCCACAGCTGGGTGCCAGATACGGTATTTAGTTCTATCAAATCCCTATCAAGCTGCCTTTTACCAATTTCTGTTAGGTGTGACTTTCTGGGGAACAGATGCATGAGAGATTTTGATTGTGGAATTTTCGACTAGCATTGCCCTACAACAAATATTTAATATTTGCCATAGCTTTGCATTGCATACTGGCAAACGGATTTCGTGTTTTGGCTTCAATATTTAGATATGAACCATTGCCGTCTAAAGAAATTTTTCGGTTTTTGCTGATGGTGTAGCTCTTAGAATCTCTGTGAGTGTTGCTAAATTTAGAGGAGGGAGTGGCAGCGATCGATGGGAGTATCAATGAAGGAAAAGCGTATCTAGGATGAATTTTGTGAGGTTTATTTCTTTTTAATCAATTAATGTGCACCTTTGGACAGAAGCGCAACACCAATATTTTTTTTGTATTTAATCTGGCATATAAGCAGATATTGTCACCTGGACTCCATGTGAAGTACTAATCATCAACACTTCTATTGTGATATTGATGAGCACACTGTTTGCTGATAGATAACGGCATAGACCACTATCAACCACGCTGACCAAGCGTGACTTGAACGACATGCTTTGGGGAGCATAATCGTGATCTGTATGGAATATAAATAAATTGTCCCACGATGTACAAGAATTTGAGCAAACGATGATGGTCGTTTTTTTATTTGATTGGTGGGCTTTGAGTCGGATAACTTAGGGTGTGCCAGCGCGGTGAAGGGTTTTTATGCACGCAACCTCATATTCGTCGGTTGTGAGAAATTATAATTTATAAATTAAGTATAATTGCAAATTGATAATGAATAGTGGTAACCCGCTTATATACAATCACATACAACAGCAAGACAGGTCAATGATTATAGTGACGATAACGCAAGTCATGATGAAAATTGAATTTTCACTAAGGTAATCTTACATTAATATGTAACTAATTATAAGCCGTTAGAAGACTTCAGTACTAGAGGTAGAGGGAAATAACATGAACATAACAACCGCAGCCGGTGCGACGGACATCAACGTAGACAACTGGATTGTCGCAATACGAACGCCCCTGCAATTAGATTCGTGTTCGCAGTTCCAATATGAAATACAGCTGTCCGGATCGGCTAAGACATATAGATTAGCGTGATACATACAGCAGTGGAGGATGGAATTTCAAAATGACACTTATCAATGGTTTTGGCCTTTAATAGTCCTGTTCTGTTATTAGACACTGAAGGAATAATATTAACAAACGTGACTCGGAATATTTTAATTTTAGCACTCTCTAATGGTAATAAATTTTACCCAGGAAATATTGTTAATGAGGATGCTCAGTTGGAAGCTTAAAGAGAAAGAAGATTGGAGATGAATAATATCAAAAAATGTTTGAAAAATCCTCACATTGAAATCAATACTTTTTTCTAACTGGAAAAAGTGAATGTGTGAGAAACCAACTTTCATTCAAGATAATCTAAATAATAACTGTTATATGATTATTATCGAAGTTTTGCTTCACTGATTTAACAACTGACACTTAAATGTTTAAATCGCACTTTTTCGTTTTTAAATAAGACAATTTTGTTTCTTGAAATGTTTATTATGTTACTGCATCTTGATCCCTACGTCTTATAAATATATTTAGTTATACGATGATGACTATGCAGTACTAATATAAATCAGTCTTAAGGAACTAGATTTGAGAAAAGGAAATTCGTTTTCACGTATGTTTGTTTAGATTTAAGAAGCCAATAATCGACCGTGTGTCCCAACAATAGTTACCCTATAACATATGCCAAATCCATGGTTCAACCATTTTGCATTCGGCTGCGGGTCCCCTTTCGGATGACGTCAATATGCAGCCTTGTACTATCGATTACAACGTCTTATATCCACGCATTCGACTCATTGCAATTTCGCCTTTAACGACTTCGTCTTTAGGTTGAACATCGATGAATGTTAATCTCTGTTTATATCATTTAAGTTGATGAGAACGCAGCTCTATAACTCTGATATATAGTTTCACCTTCATTGAATCCGTGATAAATTGATACCGTGTAGGCACAGGCGGTTATTGAATAATAAGTGTGGTTGGTTGATCACACGTCATTTGTAAGCTTTGTCGCGGCTACGTGCGGTGATTCCGTGTGACGGCGCCCTATGATGAATTCGGAATCGGAATTCGTAATTGCACACCCCCATTCCGTAATGCGATAGTATTAATCATCTGTTTGTTTGTATCGTTAGGTGTATTTTCTACCGTGTTGTACACAAATGTAAATTTTCCATCTTCTGAATCTATATGGTTTTCATTTTCTTTGTATATAGCTTTGTTGTTAATAAATGTCCCTATTTAGGGTTTATTCTGTTTACCAACATCAACCATTTTTACGAAAAGTACTCCAACAGACTATTAAATTGTTAAATGGCAGAAGTAATTGAGAGGTTAATCTAATTATTTTCTAATTTTGGTATTAATTGGAAGAAAGTAAAAAAATATAAATTTGCATTTTTCAGTAATTCGATCAGTTATCTAATTTTATAGTTATAATACATTTTAATAATACCGTGGTGTCATCATCACCGTTTAAGTCCGCCACAGGACATAGGTTTCCACAGAGGGGTTTGCTTATAAGCCCCACGCTGGGCACGCGGATTGGGAATAGCAGGGAATAGCGCCTACGCTGCTACTCGTGAACAACCAGGGCATATAGTAGTATCTCGACATACGTCCTACTGCCACTGCGTTTTGTTATTACTGTTAAAGCGAGGTCTCTTATTTTGGTCTAGTCGTATATAGGTCCTATATTCGCTTGTTGTGAATACAGCAAGCTATAAAGGCGAGTGTCAGTTTAGTTATATTGCAACGACAGCTCGCAAGTGTGTGATCACCTACCATCTATCGTATATCCTTCCGCCACAAAACCGCAATGCTCAACGATATATAAGCTTGTTGTTTTGAAAGTCATACCATTTTATATAATGAAAACAATGAGTAAGTTTGAGTTGACTTATCATTAACGCAATCACTATAGCCGAATAGAGCGAAACCAAATATAAAATGACAGTTGATTGTTATTAACGTGTTATTAGAAATCACGACTTTTTGTTGAACATTTTGACAGTACTGGACAACACGAAGAGTAAGTAAATGCATTTCGACTAGATTCACAGTAATGCTTTCCAAATAATAAAAACACAAATACGTTCTATGAACAGAATTAGACGGAACAATGAAATCTCAGACACACAGTTTTACTTTCTGTGAATTTTCCTCAGAATTGTATTAATCAATCAAAATGAAATTAATTTGTATCCGGATGGGTATGAAATTAATTTAATTTGTGCCCGGTACACAGCAATAGCTCCACCACCTATTGCATAGTAGCACTTGTGAAACGTGGGAGTGTACTACACTCCTCTGCCCGCCTTTTCGGGGGTTACAGGCGTGATGTCGCATTTCTTTAAATTAATTATAGTCAAAGCGTGTAAGAGCCTTGAATACTGTAATTTAAAATACACATATTACAAATATAATGGGCGATGGAAGTGTACAGGCTTCATGTGTTACATAACACAACGAGGCTAGACAGAGACAAACGACGCATCCAGCGGAAGCCAGTTTTCTGAACTGAATTCTGCTATTATCTTTACCTTTTGTCTTTATCTTTTGTCTGGTGCCGTGTAAGGTTTCCTCGCGTCACAGCATTCAGACCGTGAACCAGCTTGTGCAGTACATGGTAAAAGTCTGACTTGTTTGCTTACCGCGGTGTAGTATGCGTATGTAATAGAAATGACAAGAAAAAGTTACTTTACTCAAGCCCCCGTTGGACGAAGAAAGCCGTCGCCCGTTTTCAACTGAAAATGTTAAAAACTCCAGAATCTGGGCAAAATTAAGAATTTTGTTCGCTGAAAATAGATATCTCATTAATTAGTGCACCTACACATATACAACTACGTATATCTCATTGGCAAGTAGTAAGATATATTTAAGAGTGCCTCGTTGGTTGAGTGCTTGCAAGTGCGACTGCCGATCGGGAGGTCCCAGGTTAAAATCCCGGGTCGGGTACTATTGGAATTTTCTAATTTAGAATTTCTAGTAGTGAATTTCTAGAAATCACTTCTCGATAAATTCAATAGTTTCCACGTTTCATCCCTAGCCAGCGTCGCTAGGCAATATATTTGTATTACGATGCCCTGTCCCTTTCTAAACAATAGAAAAACAGGGATGCCACTGAATTTTTGACAGAATACAATACAATAAGCCCAATAGCTTTAACATGGGGTGAGAATTATTTCTGGCTAAATATTGAGTACCTACTGCTAAAAGCATGCAGCTGTCGTGTCCCCCTGTTGTTACGATATAATAACATAACACTACATAATACTACGCCAGTAATTTCCCAAAAGTGTAGGCAGAGGAGTGTGGTACTCCCTAGTACTTTTATGTTATACGTCTCATGGAAAAGAGGGTAAGCCTATTGATATTCACCGGGATCAAATCCGGACTCTGTGCTACCATGGGGTATGTCAAGACCCAATAATACGATAAAATAGCATATATAATTATACAAAAGGTATTCCAATGTGTTTTGGCCGCGCACTAGATTTAACAAAGATTTGCTGCTTATGGTGTCAAAATAGTCAAAGCTCCTACACCGGGACAGACGAGTACCTGCTGCGCAAAATATAGTGAGATAATGTAATAATTTGAAAGGGGCTCAAAGAAGAGGTACTTAGGTATGTTTATCCGTTTTTTATTAAACAGCTGAGAAGTCTTTAAGTCCGGTTACCCTGACACATTTATCTATCAACTTAACCTTATCCTTAACTTAACTTATACTTATCCAACTTAACTTAACCTTATCTAACTTAATGGAATACGCATTTTTACCCATCCACCGACTTTTTGGCCTAACATATCATAGCTCGAGATAAATGATAACTATAACATTATATCATGGTCATTAACTGCATATATATAGTTTGTAATATTTAAAATTATTTCAAACCGAATGATTTATGTCTGCTCGGTGGATGTAACTAAATGTAAGCCAATTTAGTTACATTTGTAACAGTAATTACGCATTAGTAGTTGGATGGAGACTTTATAGGCAGCAATGACAAATCATCATTAATTCATAGGCAGCAACGACAAATCATCATCAGGTTGCCTGATCACTTCTATAACATAGACATTCCGATATGATATAACAATGACACATTTAGTACTGCGTAATATCCATCAAATTTTGTAATATATAAGAGGTAAAATTTAAAGGCGTATTTGTTAAAAAAGTGTCCGTTTTAGATGCCTTCGCTTGTGTTCTCTACCTTTATGCCTAGTATTGTATGGGCCGACCTAAACTTTAATACTTTTTTCCAAAATCTTTCACATACGCATTTAAAATCAAAGAGTGAACAGTAAGTAGATATTATGAGGATATTATTTATGATGTTAATTAGACCGTTAAAATAATATATAGTCTTCTGTGGATTCAAAACAACTGATATCACTGACTAAATACGCAATTCGATAAAACTTAAATAATGCGACAGGCTCATGGAATATCAATAAAATAGTAATTATTATGATATTATAAAGCAACCTAAATGTTTGTATATGTGACATCTATTAACTGTTACATTTATTTTCCTGTTAACATGTGTAATACAAATCTATGTCAAATCGATTGGAGTAATAGCCAGCATACAAATTGCCGAACGCACGTTACATACTGTAGTAAAAAAAACTGGTATAGCCAGTCCGTTACAAAGAATTTGAGTTCGCAGTGATAGTAATAATAAACTAAAATGTTGTTTTGATCCGGAATCATGTGAACTGAACAAAACTAGATATCTAATAATATTTATACGATACCAGTAATTTGGTATAATCGCAGAAAACATCCAATGCATCCAATCTCTTCTACAAAGCCAGTTTAAGGTTAAAAGGATACTTATTTCAATCAGCAATTGTTAAATACACTTTCATCATAAAAAGAAGCGAAAATCAAGCGCTAAAAACAAGAGAGATGTAAACAAAATAGCGCAATACTTTATCATTCGACACCGGTGCATTGCAGTACCCCGACCCGATCGATAAACGAACGCACACAAAAAACGCTCGTTTCCCGCGTTTTTTCGTGTCAAAACACTATTTCGTCAAATTCAGTTTTTATAAGATCACAATCACTTTTTACACTTCTGACTATGCTTTTACGCCGGTTTTATTCTCAAACCATTAATTAAGTCACATAGTATAAAACAGACGCGACACTTACTACGCTCGTCGCGTAACTGACGGACGGCCGACCGGGTGGGAAACGACAGGACGCTAGAGTGCGCGCCCAAACTATAACCTAGCGAATTGTAATAGTAGGGTGAGCGCGTAGAACCACTGCGTCTGACAGATGTTCATGAAAACGGGGCGGGTTGTCATTCATTCATGACAACAGGGAATAGTGACACTGATCACGACTTCCGCAAGCTTACGAGAGCTTAAAAAAACAACATTTATTTCATACAAACTTTATTTAAATCAAAAAATAAAGTCTACAATAAACCTTTTAGTTTAATATTAATGTGTATAGTTATAAATTTGTTTCAGCTCTATGCAAGGAACCGCAAGCGCGCTTCCCCCCGTCACCATCGCGATACATTTCTCCCGACTCATGCTTGAAAAAAATCCAAAAAATTACGAATTACAACCGTACGTGTAAAACTTAACAGCCCGTAACTTACACCAAATCCATAATGCGTAACACAAAACTGGGTTAAAACTAAAATAATACGAGAGTCCCTCGTCCGATTCTAAAAAAAGTACATGACAACGTGCGACGGAACGAAATAATTATTACCTACCTACATATTCGAACTGCTGAGTTCATATTCAACTTGTCTTAACAACATTAAATACATTATACTTCATCGTAGTATTAAATAATTGACTGTTTGCTTACATACGAGCGCTCGACTCGAAAACCACAACCAATGTAAAAGGGACTCCGGTATTGACAGAATTAATCGCACCGAATAGTGCACACGTCGCAATTTCACTAAAAACTTTACACAATTATCTTAACAAATTATATTATATTCCTCTTTTATACCTAAATTACACTGCATATAATTTTTTTTTTTAATAAAAAATACATAATATCTCAATTTATCAAAGAACACTTCACCTATGTTTTGTTGTCTAGTCGGTAACAAATGAGGCACAATATTATTTCTATAGTTAATATTTAAAATTTCTCCTAGATGTACTATCCGTATAAACTAATATTGGACTGTTACAATGTCACACATTTGTCGTCACAAGTCCAGTCCACTCTTTTATTTTTACGTATGTATTCGTAACTCAAGATTCTATTTTAAACTAAAAATTACAACAATAATAATAATAAGGTAATTTACAGCGTCAACAAGTACTGTAGTTGCACAAAACCTTTTTTGGTCTTTATAATAAATCAATGGTTTCGTGATCACAATATATTACTTTGACAAATATAAACATAATTTTTTTTAATAAATCTTGGGAGCTGCAAGCTAATATGAAATTACGGGGTAAAGTAATATCGTCATTAGGCAGAGTTGCCACCAACCGTGTCCGAAGATAAAGACAGAGTTTGCCGTAAACATATCTGGGAACAGATAAAGTATGTAAGCAAAGATATAAACTTTTAAGCTATTACATTTAACTAATTTCACTATTAACTAAGTGTCGAAAAAAAAAAAATTGATTTCAGAATGTTGGTTGGAAAATTACTTAAAACACAATAAAGCTTTCTTTAGGAAGTAAGTCATAAATAGTTCTTTTCCTAAAAGAATAACGGTGACTGCTACCTATATTTGATTACAAAATATCTATGCCAATATAATTTACAAGAAAAAAATTTCGATGCGACTGTACAAAAAATATGTCGTTCATAATATAATTTTTATTTATAACAATACAATTCTTATACATATTTTTTTTTTTTTTTTGAGAAAAGCACTGTTGGCATAGTATCGACAATTTTCCTATAGTAATTTTATATATAATATATATCATTAATTTGCGAGAACACACCACTCCACACATGTATGTAAATGAAAAAGGTTTTAAAAGAATAGTGCCATCGCTATTGATTATACAATATTTGTATAATTAAAAAAAAATATTCACTCCACGGATACCTAAAGAACACATGTAACCTATGCAAGATATGTTCGGTCAATTATTCTATTCACATAGAACTCGTGTAACACATACGATACGTACGCCTTCAACAATAATGCTGTTTTATTTATACACTATTATTTTAAAACCCTGTGTACTTTGAAAAATCATGTATAACAATATAATTTTCTGAACCTTACTATGTAGCCTCTAACTCGAGATGACCCCTTAATGAAAATCACATTTTCATATTTGTCTAAAGTTAAATGCAATACGATAGACACTATAAATATAGATAAAATAAATATCTATTTGGGCTAATTTCATCCGCCTGGTCCTCACATACAACTTACATGTTAATTATTCAATATAATTTTT
>DWEE01000241.1:0-19448 GCA_018245755.1 Parelbella macleannani | reverse complement strand
AAAAAGATATATAAATGAAGATAATGTATCTATGTATGTAATTTTTTAAAGTATAATTACACAGTTATCTTATCATCAAACTAACTGTAGAGTTAATTGAATTATTATTCATCTCTGCATTGATAGTACAATAATTGATTAATAATTTTTATATGGCTAGTTCGTACGAAGGAAATACCGTTATAATTTCAAAATGGCGGTAGAGACATATACGCTTATTCCCTCATTATAAATGCGGACCCAGTCCTAGAGAAAAGGTTTGACTACATTTTTGCATACGAATAAATAAATATTATGAAAGTAATAACTGAACGAAACTGTTATTTATATCTTCGTCGGGCATAAAACTGGCTAATGGCAAGTCATTATATGAATTATACGGTTCATCAAATTGCGTTTCTTGGTCATTTATTATTTTAAAATAATTAAGAATAGCTCAAAATATTTATTTAACTTTACCTTAGTTTGCGTATATTGCACGTAACATTAAGACGCACTTATTATACAAAGCTCGATCTCAAGGAAAACACCATAGGTGTTTATATATAGTATATCTCAATCTTCTGGATATCCCCAATAGTCATCCGTTATGAATGTCGGCTGCCCTCTCCTCGTTTTAACGTTCCATTCAAACAACGCCTGTTGCCCGTCAAGTATAATTGTTCAAATTGAATGAGATTTCACAAGGAATCCTCTGTCCTTGTAAATGATTGGTACATTATTTTTAGCAATTGTTACATTTTATATTGTTTAATTATTTATTTCAATTATTACATTGTTTAAATTTTAGTTAAATGTTATGTCTTATCTGTCTTCACGCCTGTAATTAGAAGTTCTTCAGTCTGATAAAACTTTTCTGGCATGTTACTTTATATCTTATCATCACCCGATTATTTGAAAAATCCCCTCATTTCTGAAACTCGAAAAATACACAAGCAACAATTTGATTTTCAGTATTCCAGACAAAAATCCCTTCTATGAGTGTACATCAGTTACATGTACTGTATTATTTAATAATTTTGTCATTATTCTACCATTTTTATTAGTCAGAATACAAATAATACCTTGCAAAATACAAAATAGATATACTCCAGAATTTATTTAACTCGAATTTTAATACATTTCCGTTTCTTAAATGAAAAAGTATGAAGCAAGCCAATAATTTTTAAACGTATGACGAATTTGAGTTATAAGTTATAACTAGACTTCACATGTTGCAAAAAAATCTGTGTCAAGCTGGTACTGAATCATAAACATTACGAAATACGCTATCGGAGGTCGTTTTTGTTTTGAAATAGCAGTAAATATTGATGATCTTGTAATTAAAATATCCGTAGCTTACTACATTATTTGATTAATTAATAGCTTCTCAATACATCGCGATTGTATCAATTGGGTTGTTTATAGAAATCACATACAATGCAAATTACAAAATGCAGGCAAACAAAAGAACACACATGCAGACAAAGCCATATATCGACCTCGTACTGCCTACGCAGTTCTATTCCAGTGCGGTCATTGTCGTCAAACCACTTGGCGGGAACACACCGTTTATATTACCGCGCTTTTATCACAACAATATATTTCAAAGTAGGTAATAGTAAAAAGTTACTTATTTATACAGTTCTGTGATTAAATAGTAATGAAGCTCCCCTGAGCTCGCCGACCGTGAAACGGAACGGTGCCTCCGTGAACCGGCAGCGTACACTGACGTCTCGGAAAAAAATAAAAAAGTTTGACGTCCACTGTGATCTGTGATTTGATGTCATTTCGTAAATTTTGTGTTAAATGTTCGTAGTACGAAAATAATTATTATTTGTGTCGTTAAAGTTTGTTTTCGTTGTTTAATTACTAACCCTTGCGATATTCTACACTGGTGAGCGCGTTTTTGTAAGTTTAAATTTAAAGTTTACTTACCTTCTGTTTTTTTAATATATATAGGAACCATTAAATGATTCTTGGTATGCGTATGATACCGCCGTTTTCTTTATATAGCGTAAGAGCTAAGATGACTAATGTGATTTGTAGAAATTTATGTTCAATTAAAGTTACATCGTCATTATAGATTTCGCGTGAAGTGAATGTGATCGTATAATTTTTTTTCGGTAATGGCCGTTTTCGTAAACATTAATGTTAAATAACTATTTGCTGCATTTTGCCGCATTACAAACAGTTATGACAAGGTCTTATGTAATGTTACATTTTAACTGTTAGTTGACAAATTTCAATAAAATCAATCTTCATACCTTTTGTCTGTGTATAATCGACCCATTTGTCATTCCACTGTTGGAATATGGGTCTCCTCTCATATTGAGAGGGCTACGCCATAGTCTGCCACGCTGGCCAAGTGCGGGTTGGCAGACTTCACAAACCTTAGAATTATTTTTTTTTAATTTTAAATTTTAAAGTGTGGGTATCCTCACGATGTTTTCCTTCACTTCTGTAAAGAAGTGCGCGCCTTGGATTTGAACCCAGCACCCCCGGAGTGAGAGGTTGAATTCTTAACCACTAGGTTATCACTGCTATGTATCTGTGTGAAGTTAGAATTGTAAGGTTTTACAAATTCGAGATTTTGCTATTGCAATGTAGTGTTGTAAATAATGAGCATTAAAATGAAGCGCGTAGTAACATAACATATAGTACCTTTAATTTCGAATATACCATGGGCTCAATAAAGGTACATAAATTTCAGGGAAGAAATAGTATATAATAAGAATAAGAAATAGCCTATAATCTGACTATTTCTTAAAATATCAAAAGCCTTAAAAGTGTTAGAATAAGCAAAGTAGCATTCTGATTCTTCCACAAACTTTTTTCTATATATTGATTCAAAAAATGTTCTTGATTCAATGTGCAGGACCATTGTAAAAGACACTAGATAACTAAATTCCATAATAAAGCCTGTATTCAATTAGTTCCTGTTGGTCCTTTAATTGACAACCCTAATGTTAAACTGGAGTTTGTGGCTTTAATAATGTAATAAAACTGAACACAAAATGAGTGTGTTCTGTATATGGGTGTATCTAAATAACTATGTTGTTACAAAATTATAATTGTATATTTATCAAGTATGTGGGAATAGCCTGTTCATAGTGAAATAAAGCTAATGCATAAGACATGCCAAAAATATCTACAGTCGCACCCTGTGTTCCTTTGATTCCCACATATTTGTAATATATTAATTCTTATTGCATCATCACATGGGGTCCCTTAAGTGGGAGGCAGAGAACATTAAGTATGTAATCCAAAGGTCCATAATTCAGGCTTACCAACATAATTATACACATCTGCTTTTGAGCAGGAATAGACATTAAAAATGTATTCATTGTATCATCAATGTAAATACAAATTGTGACATAAGTCCGATAACAATGTTCCATGTTCATGAATCAAGATAATATTGCACTAATTTGTTGTGTTTTTTATTTCTGTTGGTTGCTTTTATGAATAACTTATTATTTGCCATATATTGTAAAAAATGCATAGTGTAAGAACGATAGTGAATAGTCAAGTGAGTTATGCTTCAAATATATACAGTATTGATTGACTTTACTTGCCGGATGTTTCTGGAGAACTGTCTCACAGGCTTATATAGAAGGAACAAAAAAAGAGCTCTTAATCACTGAGCGTACTCTATCAGTTCACCAATTATCATTGCAGAAGTTTGAATTGATTAAGTGTGTATTCCTTGAATATTTTTTATCATGCACATATTCTTGATTCAAAGTCATAAAGACACCAGCATCAGCAGTGGTGTTATGATAGGCAAGTGTCCATAGGCGACGGGGACCACTTACCGGCAGGTGGCCCATCTGCCTATTTGCTAGGCTAAGTGTATGAAAAAAAGGCAGAGGAATATAGTACTCTGACATTTAATCAGTAATATCATATGTGGTACAGAACAGAGGTTGAACCTACTGCTATACTATAAAAAAATCTATTATCATCTCTTGTGTCATATCAATGATATGAGATAAAGCCAGACTATAGACACCCATGTGTTATTAATGTGTTACTGTCAATGGGCATTAAACCTTACCACTCCTTTCGTTGAGTGTGGCTTGACATTATATTTCTTACACCAACCCCTATGTCGAGTCAGACTCGACATAATAGTAACACCATTTAAAAAAATAATTAAATTATCAAATGTATAAGTTTTCTTTTAAATACTTATTCTATATGTGTGTGTGAGTGTGTGAGTGTGTGAGTGTGTGAGTGTGTGAGTGTGTGAGTGCGTGAGTGCGTTTGTGCGTTTGGGCGTGCGTGTGTTTGCATGCAATGCATTTTATTGCAATGGGGGGAACATTATATATATGATGATTAACAATAGGTGGTGAGCCCATTGGCATACAGTATTATGGGTGTACTTATTAAAATAAAAAATAAAGTTATATTTTCTTCTATTGCTACCTACAAAATGTAAATAGTGGCCATTAGTAACTTGGTTATTATACCCAATTGGAACATTGAATGTCCCAAAAACCTACAAAGGTATAAATAAAGAGACAAGCAAGTGTGTAATACAAATAAATGGGCAAGCCACATATAGATGTGTAACGTGCATACTTGTTCAAGTATAAGCAAAATCAACACATGTTATCACTTGTGCTACTGTAACAGTGAAAGATGGGATGCAATTATGAACAATTGGAACATCTGGCAGGAAATGACTGGGCTCTAATTAATGATATTTAGACAGGCCGACATCTGATTTCATAGCCATATAACTCATAAATATTTTTTATTATTCAACCAGTTGCTGATGTTTTGTTTTTAAATTGATCTGTTGTTTTAATATCAGTATTTTTTTTTTAATTCTACTGAATTTTAATTGACATGGTGTATTACGTGTATATAATGTTTTTAACATTTGTAACAAAAACATTTCATATTATGGCCATGTTTTTGAAATATGCCAGTAAAATGCAATGCGTACTGAGCATTTGATATCTTGTATGTTGTTGGTAGCTTAAGTATACAAATTAACATATCTTCGCATACTACTACCATCGTTCCAATTGGCACACGTTTAACGCTCGCATGCCTTTTAATTATTCATTCATTCACTTATTCATTCGATTCATACTCACTTTGAATTCATTGTATTTTAAAAATGTATTTGAAGTGTATCAAACGAGATTTTACTCATGATTGATTCTATATTTAGACCTCATTAAACTAGCAGAATGGATATTATATGGTCACGCCAGATATCTTAAAGGATAGGCAAAGTGCATCGAGTGCCAAATATTTCTATCTGTACAAAACTGGCGTGCTTCTTGTTCATTCATCACTTTCTTCACACACGCACGCCGGTTTACAGATTTCTGACTCTCCCCTTCAACTGGTATCCGCTCTATTTGATCAAGATAGGTAAGACTAAGTCTCTCTTGGTACTTGCATTTATGAAAATTTGCAATATACTTATATTTGTACAATTAACCAGGCTTATTTATAAATTTGGTTATTTTTAAATGTTATCGATCTAATGAAATTGCATACAGGAGATCTGACCATAGTGAGGATTACTAAACACTTATTCCGTAAAACAATAATCCTGATATCGTCACTTCCATAATCGGATTTACGTGTTGCCTTTAATTGGATATAGTCATTGTAATGGCTGCACAACACCAGTGGCCGTTGATGAGTAATAAGGTGAATTGCTGGACGGTTGACTTCTCAACAGTCGTAATGTATAGAATCGATTAGCTCTATCTACGCGGTCGACCTTGGCACCTCGATAACACCAATATTCATTTAATCTGACAGATTAATTCAGTGTTTGTTGTAACGATTATTTAATAAAATATATATATTTTTTATTATTGTACTTGGTCAGTGTCGTAATGCCGTCTTAGAAAAATATGTGCGATTATTTTCTGATGTTTCTTTGTAAGTTTGCGTCCTCTTGTCATAATTATTATCATTAAAACGCCAGTGTAATCCGTTGCTCTCTAATGTGAGAGAAGTGTAGAGTGGGGAAGCCGTATTCGGTCTTAGAAACTATGAGTAAGTTTATCAGATATACGCCAAGCGCAAAAGATCCTATTGGTTGTGTTGTATAATTTTCAAAAATTCGCCACCCTGTTCATTATCGTAAGTTACTGGGATTAAAACATTTATTATACAGTCAGTTCTCTAGCGAATTTGTCCTGTAAAGGAATCCAGATTGTGATTAATTAATACCAAATACCTCTTCAATTGTTCATGAGTGTCAATGTCATTTTCAGATACGACATCTGGAAGCTTAAACCTGCTGACACCGTCATCGACCACTAGTCGGATACGGGATTTTACGTCGCGTATACAGGAGCGAGCAGCGTCCAACCTCCAGCCCAACTACCTAGCCCAGCCCACGCCGGTCCTCACGCCGATCAGAACTCCCGATGAACAAACTCCGACTCCAAGGAAGTCAGACAACTTGCTGAAACCGCCACCAAAAATACAAATAGACGCGGTCAGCCACAGGTCTCGTTCGCATCACAGGAAACGTGACGAGACACCGCAAAAGAAGCCCAGCTACTTAAACCTCGCCTGTTCGGTTAATGGCTACACCAACTTAACCACATACGACTCGAAACTCAGGCAGGACATCAACAAGAGTCGTGAAGCGTCCCCGATCAGACCTATCACACATAACTATCAGTACAGAAGTGAAAATACCACCTTACTCGTGCCCGTCCCGGTCAGCGCGAACAAACTGTTGGTCCCAACCTTCGGGCCCCATGATACCCGTGCGGATTTGACGCCGAAAGCGCCTTCCAAGGCGCACACTGACCCCTACTTAGCTTCTACGCCCGTGCATGCGTACATGGCTGCGGAAAATAAACAGTTGAAGAACGACTTCCTCGGTCCCAGTATGACGACCGCCAGTCGACCGTATATATCCAGTGAGAGCAAGAACTTTGCTACGTCCATGCTCCATCAGAAAGATGAGGTGGATAATGCGAAGGAAATGTTCAAATCGAGCTACTCTGAAAGCAACTTTAGGCAGACAGTCACCACTAACGGCAAAGAGTCCAGATTCAGCTCTGAGTCGTTCACTATTTCTTCCAACGGCGTTTCGAAAAGAGTCGAAATCACGAAGGAAAACGATGAAATGTTGACAAGTCCAATGAAGAGCTTTATTCAGCAGCGCGTGGAGAGACTTTACGGTCCAGGCGCACTGGCACAAGGATTCTTCAATCAGAATCGGTATAAGATGAAGAGTCAGAGCGAGGAAGACGACCCAAAAGTGTTGACTGAGAAGTCCCTGAACTGTGCCAGCGATAGACTAGTATCCCCCAGGAAATCCAATGAAAGCGTGGACAGCGAGAACATGTTTTCTAGTCCGACAGAGGTCGACGCTACCGTCCTCCCTGTTCTAAGGCATTTGAGGCCGGAGTTCCGAGCTCAATTGCCGATTCTTTCCCCAAAGAAAAGTTTCAAATCGGACTTGTCGCCTCAGAAGCCGGAACAAGACATTCCAAAGCCAGTGAAGACTGATTCGAAGGATGTATGTGAAAAGACTTGTGACGTAGTGACAAACGGTGTATCTGTGATAGCTTTGAACGATTCTAGCGATGTGATTAAAGAAGTGAACAGTGTGAACGGACAGACGAACGGAGAAGTGGTCAAGAACGCGCACTACTTCTTGGATCTGGAGAAGAAGGAAACGGAACGACTGATCGCGCTGGCCATTAGTGCCGAGAAAGAGCTGGATATTTTGCAAGTAAGACAATTTTAATTTTTTGCCATTTGTATTTTCATATCCCATATGATTTTGTGGAAGCGCTCCTATGACTTAAAATCGTAAATTCGCAAAGTGGGCTCTGCCCCACAGTATAGAAACACCCACAGCAGTCCTTGATCGCGAACAATCTTGAGCACTAGTTCCTTCATGGAGTATTTGATGTCATAGAAACTTGAAAAAAGTTATATGCATATATTGCATGTGTTACCCACTGTTTCTCTTTCACAGTGAAGAAGAAACCGCTTGTCTGAACTCCTCACTGAATTAATTATAAGTTATTATACATTGTTGTTTAATGTAATGTTTGTCAATATTCAAATGTCATAATCCTAATAGACTAAATTCATGCTCTGTATGGTCAAGGTCAAAACATTAGATCCTTGTTCAAGTATATTGAGTATATTTATTATAGAACAACTGTTTCCTGATGATCTGTTTTAAATAGTATTTCATGCTTTTTAGAAGGCATTCTTTTTCGTAGTTCAAAGCTACATCAGTAATGCATTCTAAGTGATTCTAGCATACTCGGCTTGGACATGCTCATCTGAAATGGTTACAGACTGGTAGACATTACCTTCACATCAATAATACAGATACAAGTGTTATTTCACTTACCTTTATTTTTATACATTGAACAGAAATTGTGTTGAGAGTGGTAATCCATTTTTTTTTCTTTATTATATTATCACTACCAAGTCTCTTAGGGATACACTTTTTATAATTAGTTTACAATATTATATATATTGACTGCCTCGTTGGTCGAGCGATTGCGAGCGCGACTGCAGATCGGAAGGTCCTGGGTTCAAATCGCGGGTTGGGTAGGTGCCATTGAATTTTTCTAATTTAGAAATTCTAGTAGTGACTCGGTGTCTGGAATTGTGCCCGGTGTATGGCAATAGACTCACCCACTATTCCGTTGAATGTATGTTCATAACAGGTGAAATGTGAGAGTACCTAATTCCTCTGCCTACTCCTTCGGGCATTACAGGCGTGATGTTACGTTTTTTTTTAACTATTATATATAAATTTTTGGTAATTTGTCTATACGACCAACTTATTCATTGTATTTCAGAAGCAAGACGACGTAAGTGAAGAGGTACTCGGTCTTCTGAGATCCGCTTCAGGTAAAGCTCGGCTCTTGGCCACACAGAAGATGCAGCAATTTGAAGGTATGTTTTTTATAAATCTACAAATTTGTTAGTTTAGTTATTAAGTGCCCTTAACTTTGCGAATAGATAATTTTGGGTTTGATTCCCTCGCAACGATAAGAGCTTCTGTAATGTGCCAGAATATTTGTTCAATTTTAAGTCAAAAATTTTACATTTATGTATATATTTGGAGACACATATGTAGCTCTATCAGGCTCTGTCTAATTTAGTCTGACATTGGTGTGTAAACTCCAAGATGCTATTATTCTTAAATACCTCTATTTTTATTTGGGAATCAATTCCCGTGTCATGCAAAGTATTATAATTATTGGGCTTTCTAACTTGAAATTCACAGTAGTAGCTCTGTGTCCGTATTAGTGCTTGGTGTATGCCAATAGACTCGCCCACTGTTCCATGGAATGTGTATCATAAGAGGTGAAATGTGAGAGTACCTAACTCCTCTGCTTACCCCTTTGGGGAGGTATAGGTGTAATGTTATGCCTGTCTAAGCCTGTCGACTCAGCACTTCAATGTTAAGATCATTTGCAGCCATAGCTGCCCAATCGCAGTTTCCAGTTACTACTTCAAGTTCTACATTAATTTGCAACAACAAATGTAAATACAAGTCGTTGTCACATCTCTATATCACTAATAATTTAAAAAAAAAATTTAGTCAGCTGGTGGTATGTTCCCTTGCAATTATTTGGAGACGATATATGAAGAATCAAGTCTTTAAATTACTTTACTAAATAAATACACAGTGCGTTTAAATTTATATCGCTTCCGTTATTTCAAATATAACTACGTATCGGTTGCAGGCCTCTGCTACAACAACATCAATGAGCGGATGGACGAGCCGTTCCCCACCACGGTGGAGGACTTGTGCGGCTTCTGGGATATGGTGTGCCTGCAGGTGCGCAACGTGGACGCGCTCTTCCAGCACATCGCGCGACTCAAGGAGAACAACTGGCAGGAGGTGAGTATTGGCCAGGGATATATTGCTGATTGATCATAGACGCGGCGAGGTCAGTGCTAGGTGAGACCCGGGGTGGACAAAGGATCGACAAGGAGACGTGGTGGTGGAACGACACAGTTCAGAGGGAGACCAGGGCGAAGAAAGCTCTGTTCAAAAAGTGGGAAGCGTCCAGATCCCCTGAAGATCGCGCAGCGTACAGGGACGCCAAGCGTGCCACCAAACGAGCTGTAGCCAGAGCCAGACGAGACCACTTACGCCCTTTATACGATAAGTTGGAATCGTCTGAGGGGCAGAAGCTCATATACAAGTTGGCACGCGCGAGGGTAAAAGCAGCACTTGACATTACTAAGTGTCGCTGTGTGAATGACCCCCATGGCAAACTGTTATGCGAGGACCGCGCAGTGAAGGAGAGATGGCGCTCGTACTTCTACGAGCTTCTTAATAAGAAGCACAAAGAGGTGCAACCACCTAACCTCCCTCCGAACCAAGGACTTGTGCCACGGATAACGCCTGGCGAAGTCCAAACGGCTCTTCGCCGCATGAGGAACCGGAAAGCTGTTGGTGCCGATGGAGTCCCAATTGAGGCGTGGAAATCGATGAGGTCTCATGGTGTGGACATCCTTACCCACCTTTATAACCGCATCCTCCTCGCTGGAAAGATACCTGCTCAATGGAGACTGAGTATTATTACTCCAGTCTTCAAGGGCAAGGGCTCAGTGCAGGAGTGTGGCAACTACCGCGGTATAAAGGTGATGTCCCACACCATGAAACTCCTCGAACGCATTGTGGACTCTCGGATCCGACAAGAGTGTACGGTCTCGGAGTGTCAATATGGGTTTCAACCAGGCTACGGGACCATGGACCCCGTGTTTGCCTTGAGGACTCTCATGGAGGGATACAGATCAAAAAATTCCCCTCTGCATTTCCTATTTTTGGACTTGCAGAGGGCTTTTGACTGTGTCCCCCGTGAGATGATCTGGTGGGCACTGCGTTCTAAGGCGGTACCTGAGCCCTATGTTGACATAATCCGAGACATGTACGACAAATCCGAGTCGATGGTTAGGACCGCTGTTGGTGACACTGATCCTTTTCCTATCACCGTTGGGGTACACCAGGGCTCTGTGCTCAGCCCATTTCTGTTCAGCGTGATACTCGATGTCCTATCAGACAGCATTAGGTATGCAGACGATATCGCGCTGACAGACGCTGACAAGGGAAGACTGGTCCAGCGCGTGAATAGGTGGAAGGAGTCACTTGAGAACGGCGGTCTGCAACTAAATGTGGCGAAGACCGAGTACATGGCTTGCAACAGTACAGATCCCCAACCTGTCCGTATAGGAGGTGACGTGGTGGACCAGACGGACCAGGTCAGATATCTGGGATTTGTACTGAGTATAACCGGAGACATCGACAACGACGTCAAAGCCCGAATATCTGCGGCTTGGGCCAAATGGCGTGAGGTGACGGGAGTCATTTGTGACCCCAAAATGCCGATAAAGTTGAAGGGACAGGTCTATAAGACCATCATTAGGCCTGTCCTTCTATACGGCAGCGAAACGTGGCCCGTACTAGCGCGGCACAAGCAGGAGCTGCGCGTCACGGAAATGAAGATGCTGCGGTGGATGTGTGGCGTTACTCGCAAAGATAGGGTTAAGAACGCCTACATTCGCGGCAGTCTTCGGGTCCGTGACATCGCAGACAAGTTGCAGGAGTGCCGCCTCCGCTGGTATGGCCACGTCTCACGGAGATCGGCAAACTACGTGGGGAACAAATGCCTCGCCATGCCGCCTCCGCCGGGTACCAGAAAACGGGGCAGGCCCAAGAAACGCTGGCTTGACGTCGTAAAAGATGACATGCGTGCCAACGGACTCACCATTCAGGATGCTGAAGACCGTGCGAAGTGGGCTAGACGGAGCCGGAAAGCGGATCCTGGGTCCTCACACAACAGTGTGAGGACGTACCGGGATAAACGCGCGGAGGGTGATGACGATTTTAATATAAAATAAAAATTTAAATTAAGTCCTGATAAACAATTTCCGAGCAATATACGATACTACTTGCTATATTTGAGGGCTTCTATTCTATTAGATGCGATTGTAAAGTCCATTTAATCGTAGCAAACGTAATGGTCTTGGTCCAGGAGTAACGATCAAGTGTTCTCTCGCTGGATGAATGCTTCTAATAAATTCAGTATACAGGGTGGTCGTAGATTACGTGCATATCTTAACATACGTAATAAACATTTGACATATTATAAACAATGTAGGTATGTATCATATAACAGTATCATAAACACCAGCGTGAATGTTTAGCTGCATTACATTTTATCACGTATAAAAAAATCAAACTGTCACATTTGACATTTGTCTTATTGTCTCCTTCAAGTGAGAATAGTTGTGAAATTGCAGTCTAGTAGTACTTATCATCGAAGAACGAAATATATATTTATTCGTAATTTGCATTGAAAACAACGAAAATGGCTTACGTACTTCCAAATATAATGCGCTGTTTGTGCATGAGGAGCCGCAGCAATATAAATGTGGCTCAGACCGTTGCCTATCACGCAAATGTATGCTTGTTTTTCTTTACCAATGTCAAGGATTATCGATTATCACGCTGCCGAATGTTAATCAATAATTACATTCTAATATGATTTTTTTATATTTACAGGTTATTGATCATTACGAAAATCCTAGAAATGTGGGATCATTGGACAAAAAGGACAAAAACGTCGGCACTGGGTTGGTCGGAGCGCCTGCTTGTGGCGACGTTATGAAACTCCAAATCAAAGTTGACGAGAATGGAAAAATTATTGACGCAAAATTTAAGACCTTTGGCTGTGGTTCTGCTATAGCTTCAAGCTCACTGGCTACAGAGTGGGTGAAGGGCAAGACAGTGGATGAGGCACTGAAGCTTAAGAACACTGATATTGCCAAAGAACTATCTCTGCCTCCAGTCAAGCTGCATTGTTCTAGTAAGTACCTATTTTATTAGTATTTAGTATTCTATTTTATTGTATATCATAATTTTATTCACCATAAAAAAAAAGGTTTTACCTCATATGATTTAACCTCATAGATAGACAATTAAGTTTGCAAGGACTCGAAAATTGCTTGGAGCAGTATTAATAAAATTGTTTCATATTGATATTTATTGTCTATAACACTTCAAATAGCAACCTTTCCATTCTTCCCTAACCTTACCTTTAAATGATAGTGATTATAATATTATAATGTTTGATTTAAATTCCATTTAGGCCAATTTTAAAGTGAGTGCTTTCCTTGATATAATTTAGTCATGTATTTATCACTGTAAATGCCAGAAGCATTTTTTGAAACAAAAATGATTTGAATAGTAATTGATAAATATGTATGATAATTATTTTTAAACTTGTATGCACAATTTAGACACAAGGCATGAATCTAGTCAATGTTAATAAAAAATCTAAATACACTCCTTCACACTCAATTAAACAATGATGTAAGAAACTGAATAGAATAGTAAATGTGTATTTTTCCTGCAGTGCTTGCTGAAGATGCTATCAAAGCCGCTTTATCAGACTACAGAATCAAACAACAATCACAAAATAAGGAATAAAGATCAGAGGATAAGTCTCAACGTTGGAACAGATCTGTGATTGTAATGTTGTATTTACACTGAGTGTATTAAACAGATCCAAGTAATACTTTTGTTCTTGGTAATAAATTAATTGAAGAGTTGGTTCAACTGGGTTTCAATTGAACATTTACTTGTAAGATTCGTTCAGACACTCAGTGGAAATATGACTAGGAAGTCAGGTATAGTTGTAGAATATATGTAGCTGTTATTCAACAAGAAAATTATAGATATCTAGATATTCTAACACCAGTCTGTACGCACATGACATAGATATACAGACATCCAAAACTATTTCCATCAGTAGTGCACATGTTATTGTTGAAATTTATTTTAAATAAACTATAATGTAGCAAGTGTTGTTTTATTATGTACTACTCTTTGACCCTTTTTATTAATAAAGACAGTTCTCTTGCTGTTGAATATTAATTTCAACTTTAAATTTTGTTGCACTGAATAGGTAAGTTTTTATGTCATTCTGTCCTCCTTCCTCACATCCTAGATCTTACGACTGCAATGTACCCAAATCTTTAGATAAACTTACTCTATTCACTCTCCATACACACACACAAAACATACCTTCAATAAAAACTTTCATAATATTTTTATATGTTATGCAATGTATCTGTGTACGGAGTGGCATCATGTATATTTATATCAAAAATTGTAAGTAGTGTTGTAAATGGCTACCGTGGATCTGTATTAAAATCTTTTGGTCTAGGACATAGTATAATTTGTATTGCTTAATAAAAGTAGATAATTATATGTAAGATTTCTACAAATTATATAAACACCACCTGAATCAGGAACTTTCTTTAAGTATTTCGCCAATGTTGTGTTGAATGTTTAATTGGTAACAAAAAAAAGATTGGAGACGAAAAAGTAACAAGCTAAAAATGATGACGAGGATTATGATAAATAACCAAAAACTGCACACAAGCCACTATAATGACTTGGTAAAAGTTACCTTATAAAAAATTTAAATGGGTTTAATAAAACATGTAATATGCAACTTATCTTTACTTAATACAAACTCGTTATAAATAACTATTCGCTTAGGGTAGGTACATTCATGTCTTGGGCAAAATGCCAAGTTTTTGTAATGCCAATTGAGCCGCATCGGCTTTGGCTTGCTTTTTGTTCGCGCTGGCCACTCCCGGCTGGTATTCAACACCTGCCACTTTCACCTGCCAAAAGATATCAAAATGAGTAAATCATATTAATTATGAGTTTCCTGATTATATATGTACCTACTGAGTTACGGTCAGTCGCCGTCTCGACCTCGTTGCAATGCGCGAGAGCTCATGAAGAAGGAGCTCGTTTAGGTCCGAAACTATTCGGGCCATCCCGAACAATACGCTTGAGTTAAACCGGTACATTTAATCATGTCTATAAAATCTCACAAAGCATTTGTTAGTTGCCTAATGTATAATGTATCTTTTACCTAACAAGTTATAAGATAATAATAAGAAGTATATACGTACCTAATAATAAGATCGTATACAGAATTAGACAAAAACTCAAATATTTGTTTTGTGGTCTGTATTAAACGTGTGACACGTATTTCATATAAAAATTGTTTTCTTATTATTGATGTGTTATTTTTATAGAATAATACTTTTTTACATATACTAGATAATAAATTGGACTACCGATCTGTATCTTATCTCCGCAAAACCAACCTAATGTAAAAAATACTATTCTAGCGAAAATTTAGCGGTTATATTATGTTGATAACCGGATCTGGGCAAGGGACAATACACATTTTTTATATAGAATTGACCAGTAAATGGTCTCTGTCTGGGATCTTCCTATGGATAAAATTAAGTTGTGTACTTATGGTAATAGCAAAGTAAATTACTCCCTAGTTTCAGGTTGAAAACTGCATCAGACACAAGCTATATGAAGAGGCATTCTAAATTACGCAATAGAGGTGACAACAGATCTGATTTCAGTCGGGTGAGTTGGTAAGTTGAGACTGGAGATATGGTATGTATTCTCATTTTTCTCTCTCTCGGCCCTTTTATTATTCCACTGTTGGAACACGTGTCTCCTCTCAGACTGAGAGAGGTTAGACCATATTCTCATTTACGACTGTCATAACAAAACATGCAGCTTGACGTATTATATTTTAAAAAGGCTGTTAATTAGAATTATTTTTATCAGCCGGTATGGCTATTAATTGCTGCCAGTTATCAATCACAAACACTAATAAGCAGATAAATGAGTTTTCTTTCATGATATAATTTTGGACAATTGCAAATCTTAGCCAACTAATCTGTCTATTAAATGATTTACTTTATCAATATCTACTGCTATCAGCTTTTATCATATTTTATTACTACTACATATTAACGCACTATCAAAATAATATCTCATAATGAATTAAGTGGATTAGAACCCTGTCTATATGTCAGTTGAATAGTGTGTATTTCAGAATCCACAACTTTCTCTATAATTAATATAGGCCATATATGCAAATTACACAGTTTGCCATACTCTGGCAACAGGGCTCTGATAAAATCACTTTAGAAAATGGTATAGGTATTGCATTTTACACCTATATTTATTTTAATCTTTAACATCATTAATGGAACTAGTAAAAATTTGGTTAAAAACAATAGTAGAAGCGTGGTTAGTAAAGTTGTTATATTGTCATTATAAACATCTTCTAAGACAAGTAGCGACATCTAGTCAGGAAACCTCACTTACTATATAGAACATGGGTAATATAAAATGTGACGTTATTTCCACAAACCTTAAACAAAAAATTCTTCTTGTGATCCGGTCCGCATTCAAAGCACAGAGTATACTCCGGCGGGCCGAGCTTCTGCTTGGAGCAGTACTCGCCCAGCAGCGACACGGGATGCTTGCCGCCGGCCACCAGCGGCGCCGGCCCCCTGCGACCTATCCGTTGTGATTTTGCCTGCAGAAAAATAAAGTTACAAAATTTAAAAATACAATACAGATTTACTATAAGATCTTGATCAGAGAGAGATACTATAAGAAATCTTTATTAATCAATAAAAAAGTTAATTTTCAATTTTATTTTAGTACAAGTCCAAAATAGCTTTGCATATATAGGACTAGAACATTTTCATCAAGTGTCCAATTGTATTCAATTCAAATTTATTTTTCAATGCTGGATTTTAATAACGATACAAAATAGCAAGACACTAACGTATTTATTTGTAGCCTCCTCTCTAGCTTGCAGGCCCTTGGTATCCAACTTCACTTCGAGCAACAGTGGCTGTAGTGTGCCGGTACCCTCCTTGCCAAGGCCCTGTCCCGGCGTCCAGCCCATCTTCTGGAGTAGATGCATTCCCATGCCACCTTCCACAGGCGCCGCCCGAACTAACTGATCCTAGATGGTCAAATTCTATTTTGCAGTCATTATCATCTCATTGGGCAAAAACAAAGATAATATAACGTTAATCCTACAATACTTTAAATGGAATATAATAAATATATGTACTATAGTAATATAAATAGCAAATGTTTATTGCAAATATAAAATTATTTTTCCTATAACATGAATATCAATGTAATATCTTTCCCGATTATTGTTACAACCAAAACCTGCAAATTAATAATACAAAAATCCTATAAATATATATTAGTATTTTAATTGAGGTCAAAAATTTTTCCACGACGAACATTAGATTTTTAAACATCATTTAGCATACAACACATGTGAGCTCCGCCAGGTCAAACTTCATTAAAGCATTTTTCACATATATTAAGATAACATACTTAAACAAATGAATTTCAAAAGAAAAACAAACTTGCCAATATCAAAAACATCCAAACCCTAGACACAAGCAAAAACTTAAAATCGATCCTGCCAAATTGTACAAAAAAATTGAATAACATTGTTCTAATTATAACAAACGCATTATAAAACCTGCAAGCATTTTGATTTTTTTTATTTCGGGACCCATTTTCACGTATAATTTCTCCCCGCCAGTAGATACTTACCTCTGTGCAATGGCAACATTGTTAGTATTGCGTCTATCACCTGTCGACCGTCACGGATCGTAGCGCCCGCTTCCCCTTATCAGATAAAAGCTGCAACAAATATTCACGTATTCCCCATTCAAGCCTAGTTTTTCTAGGAGCCACTGGCATTTACGTATTTTGAGTCATACGAGAGTATAACACTAGGCGGTAAAATGCGGGCTCGTGGAATCACCAGGCTTTGTCATTATTGTGTATACGGCAGAACTAAGACTGACTATAAATTAAGATAAAATCCTACAAATATTAAAAGTGTTACTTCATTTAGAAATGACTTTTGGCGTTTTAGAGACATTGATTATGATTATGGTAATTATTAAACATTACCAGTTTTTAAGCTGTAATGCTAAATTATTTGAAACTAAAAAGGAAGAGTGTTGCCATATTGAATTTAATGTTATTTGAGTCAGTCGTGAAAAAGAAAAAAAGGGGAAAACTGAATATTTGTATGCTTTGATCATGATAATTTACATGCCACTTTGCATGGCATGATTATTATCATTTAATAATGTGCCATTATTGCATTGGGTGTAAGAAGCGAACAATTCATGTTCTCTCTTACACGGTACGAAATTTTATTATATTTCTACTAAAGTGGTTACAACAATATTTGTTTCATTTTCAATAGCAACTGTAGATAAATGTATAAGTTACTATAATAATAGTAATTTAACACAAAGAGCCCTTACTTTCAGTTTTACTTTTCGGAATATGAAAATACATTTTATTAAATTCAAATATAACATGTAATATGATATAATAGATAATAGATATAATTATAGTCATAGTACGTAGCGTGGTATATTATAGATAAACATACAATAATATTTTTTAACAATAAAATAATTACTATTGAACATGGTAAAGAATAAGTTTTGGACAATGAGTCTTATTTTTATAAATACATACCACTTTTTATTAATTAAAAATAATTTGATATTAAAATAATAATACTTATTTCGAACTCGTCATATTTGCATCAGATTTTTTTAAATGATTGAAAATGACAGTCATCACCATCATTCCACACTATTAGCTTATGAGTATTATACGTGGTAAAATTATAATAATTGTTCTCTTTTCATGTAATGGTTATTTATAATTCTATGATTTACTAGCTTGTTGTCCGTTATTCTGACTGTCATTTTAATTTTGAAACTACCCAAAACATTTCCTTGAAATTTAAAAAAAAATTAAAGGAAGAAAGATCGATCTGTGGAGTATTATTCCAAATTCAAATTATTTGAATATAACCGCGGATTACAGGGCTTTGACCACGTTAGGCAAGCTGTCTGTAGTAGAACCATTGCGTGGTCATTTATAAGCACCGTTAAACATTTATAACAACAGCATAAAGCTTAAACGAAATCTTTTATAACGGAAACATTTTCGGCCGGTAAAAAGGAGACAGCAGTTAACCTAACGTGGCCAGAAACCCTTCAGGGAGCTAGCACAAACAATGTTGTAACCACCGCGTGATAGTAATGAGGTCAGAAAGGATAATACTTTTGTATTATTAGTTCTGACCGAGCCGCAACTGGATCATATGCTGACGACCGTAACGCGATTCCCGTACCGCGCTTCGAACTGAAAGAAAAGTTATTGAGAGAGGCTTTGCTGTAGTGATGTGCCAATAGATAATATATATTTATTTTCAACGTACTATTGATTCTATTATAAACTCGATATATAATACTCGATATGTATGTATATATGCCCATTCCGTAAAGGATTTGGTGTAGTTTTTAAAATAATATTAATTCGTGTCGCTTAAGAATAAATAAAATATATTATATTCAATAATTATAATGTTTTGAAAGCCTTTTCTTTGAAACACAGATTTTTTTGTACAAGAAGAGTTAAAATATGTATTATCGAGTAATAAAACGTGGTTTAAGATGTTCTATCAGAGTATCACAAATTTTATTACTACATAATATATATGCATGTATAA
>DWEE01000240.1:0-19472 GCA_018245755.1 Parelbella macleannani | reverse complement strand
GTGCGCTGGCTCGATGCCTGTGTAACGAGAATCTTCTTATCAGCGGCAATTGCCACTCAGTGTTGCCTTTTTTTTAAAGTTTTCACTTGCTCTCCATCCAATGTCCTCTACCGCTTCAGCGGGCGTGGCCTGATGTGCGCAGGTTTCCTCACGATGTTTCCCTTCACCGGTAGCAAGTGATATTTAAACTTAAAACACACTTTTATAGAGACGTGAATGCCTTGGATTTGAATCCAGCACCACCGCAGTGCGAGGCTGAATTCTTAACCGCTGGGCTATCACTGCGGCTATGTACGAGTATACATGTATGTACATATGCATATGTACGTTAATATTTATAAAGTCCCGTGGTCTGCTTACCCGTTTGATACGTTAATGCTACAAAAAATACGTAAACACCGGCGAGAGGAAATGAGAAAAGTGAAAAACGTAATGCAAGAAATTCCCTGAGCAAGAAGACTCAGTAATTGAGTCGCCGGCGCGCTGTTTGCGCAGCGCGCGCGCTCTCCTATCAGCGGCGACTGGCAGTTTATATCGACTGTGCATTGTAAAAGTATTACACACAGTTTATATAAAACTGCGAGCGTTGTAATCGTTTTATTTACACTGGCAGTTTTATATTGACTGTATGTCATACTTTTATATATGTACAGTCGATATAAAACTGTCAGTGTATATAAAAGTACTACAACGTATTGTACATGTAGAAAAAAAATCGCGATATACTGCGTTTATACAAACTGATAAATACAAAGTATTTTTTGGATTAATAATAATTATTATTAATTTACGGTAAAAATATTGTTTTTCATTTATGAAGATTAGAATGAATGGAGTAAATAATGTAAACAAATAGTGTGAGGTTCGTAAAAGTATTGGAAATAATTTATAAAGGAGATATTTATTTGGGACTAGGTAATGTTTGCCTATCCCGTAAAGCACTGGGCGTGAGGGTACAATATTAATAATAACATTATTTTTACAAACATAATAATAAGTGTTATTACGCCTTACGCTTCTTGAGTATTTAAATATATGAGAAATGAATACGCAGTGTAAGGACTGATTCATAAACAATTCATTAAATATTTGAGGAATCGAACCCGAGACCCGTTACACATAGACCAGTTCAACCAATTTCATAATAGGGTTGATTGTTTTGAACCCCCAATCTCGGTTGACATCGGGCCAATTGAATTATACTTCAATTATATGCATTTAAGGCGTCCGCTGTTGAATAATTTATGTTGTGACTGGCCTTTCAATTAATAATTAAAACCTGATTAATGAATTTACTTACTGAAATAACTCCAAGAACAGTGGTTTAATTCAGAGGTTAGTAGAATCATGTCAATACAAAAAGTAATTTGTTCAGAAAGTATTAATTAATAGTGATTGATTGTGACTTATTTAATTAAATATAGTTTGATTAAATCGTAAAATGCTCGCTTTTATGTATTCTACGAAACAACAATTCAATTATTTAGGATATCAGGTTATATATTTTAAACTATAATTGCATTATTCTTTAGGTATTGTATCATGGCTTAAGGTTTAAAATAATATACAAATTTAAGACAGTCATTATTTTAATTCTGTTATGAAATTTAAGGTTTCAATTTAAAGCAAGCTTTTGCTTAATTCATCCTGTATTTGTTACCTCAACGAAGTATTAGTAGACATACTATAAGTAAAACGTATCTCTCACTCACAAGTGCTAAACTGTACTTATCAGAGGACTCATATGGCAGAGTAGATACTTTGAAGTTTTCGACTTCGCACAGTGATCTTGAAAATTTGATGTTGGAAAGAGGCTTTTTAACTTTGCCGCGTTACTTTGACTTCTGGCGACTATTATTAAGTTTTACGAACATATTGCTATAAATATTTTTAACCTATTTCTGTTAAATGCAGGTGCTGAGGGAGACTAGAAGTCACTTAGATTGACTTAATAGTCCAGGTATTGAAGTCTAAGGTTTACTTAACTAGCCCGAATGCAGAACTACACTCTATCAGTATACTTCAGATCTGTAACGATGGAGATATTTGGTAATAGGCGCTCTCTGAGTATTCCGAAGGAGACCTGGTGTGATGACGTAATAAATAGTAATTGTCGGCCATTTTAAAAATAAAATGTAACATCACGCCTGTAATCCCAATAGGGGTATACAGAGGAGTGTAGTACATTCCCACTTCTCACTAGTTACGTTTACGTCGCATGGAATAAGTGAGCCTACTGTCATTCATCGGGCGTACTCGATCCGGGATTGGAACCCAGGAACTACCGATCGGCAGCCGCCGGGGCAGGTCTGACCGACAGGCAAACACTTCTAAATAGCCTGGCTCACGCGAGCAGTAGCGTAGGCGGTGCGAGAAGCATTGTTCTAGAATTCCCAATCCTGATACCCAGCGTTTGTATTAGGGGAAAAATCCCACAGCGATGAACTTGTGTCCAACAGTCGACTCGGGCGAGCTGATAATGACAATAATTATGATATTTTTTGAAATTTTCTGCGGATTGCTATTCTAAAATTGGTTTTGATAACCAATACGACCGCGCTCTTCGTTTGCTGTAATAATTATCTTGATTTATTTTGTTTTCTCTTATTCTATATTTAAATATTCTGTCAAATTATGACATCGACACGAAAAAGGTTTTAGTATCAAATCAACCGTTGCTATGTAACACTGGCTATTACACGTATTGTAACAAAATCTTACTCCTCTAATAAAATATTACTGTTATTATCTTCGAAGTGGGGAGTCAGCAAACAATGAAGAACAAATATTTTTCATAAAATTAATGAACGTACTTTGATGTACACAGTAATAATAGTAAATAGACGTAGAATATAATGAAATGAAACTGGAATAACGCAGAACATGATATAATGAGATATTTTTTCTAGTATTAAAACATTTGTATGATTACGAGAATTTTTTATCAATAGTGAGATGAGCAGCCTACTTAGCAATTATTTACACATACATGCCACTAATGGCCGTAGGCTACATCCACTTCATTTAAGTGAAGACTTCTATGCTCGGAATGATGTATTCTTATGTTTCATGTTTCATTATTGCGTTCACTACTTCCTCCAACTGCGTGCCAACCATCGAGTAACTATCGAAGGTGATAAAAATGGACCATAAAGGACCACCAAAGATCACATGCCCCAACCGAATAAAATTCTAGAAATATTTGCAAATCGCAACGAGGCTATATAGTTAGCAATCCCATCATAAGCACAATTTGCATTTTATATCTCAACTGTTCTTTAGTGTACGTAAAACAACACAAGTAAGGTAATTGATTGCTCCGCCCCAATGTTTGCTCACAGGAATTGTTATCAGCCCAGCGCCGCGGGGGCTGTCGCACTAATTGTTCTCTATGTACGTACTTAAACGTTGTGAAGCTAAGTTCTTCTTCAGTAATTGAGCAAGCTATACGTAACGTTGGCAACAAAAGTACTAACTGGATACTTTGAGTGTCCCAGTGCTAAAAGCTGGTATAAGTTATGTTTATGATTGTACTATAATTCTATGTTAGTATGATTGAAAATTGTGTTAGAGAAAATAAGTCTGAATTGCATTGAATTTGTTAAATCATTTAAACAGTAGGTACCTAGTGTTATTTTTTGATGCAATACGAAATTCTCGAAATTGATATTTAAATTTCAAATAGGATATCAAATTTTATTTAAAAAAAACACCACAATAGTGACTCACTTGATTAACTGTAAAGAAAATCCATAATTACCTGTGTATACAATATTAATAATTCAAGCCACTCATAACAGAGACATCATAAAAGTTTATAGCATACTTCATGCTGTCATAGGCTAATAAGAACGCGAAAATTAGACATCGAGCCGGTCGGCTAATCATTGAACCAATTACACTTGGAAAACGCCCGTTGCCGTTTTATAATCGTCGGCGGTAATTGGATTCTGCTTTGCATTGTTTAATCATCCGGTCGCTAACACGCGCAGTACATGACGCCGCGCGCGTGTGCGTGTTTGTGCGTATGTGTGCGTGTGTACAAAACAACCCTTTGCGCGTCGGCCTCCGGTTGGAAAACAAAACTCTGTCGCGCAGTCTGCGGCTCAACTCCCTAAAATTATTTACCTTTCATTCCGTTCACTAAATGAGTAGGTTTATTGGATTAAGTCCAGAAAGCTTTGCCCTTAATTGGGGCTTTCCGACAAATAACTTTTCTGTTTTCTCAAACTCGGACAGCTCTTAAATAATGCTCTTAATTAAATTTGTACACAAAACGAAAGACTTCGGTAATTTTGTTTGCTAGTCTTGTTGCTTTAGGCCTCTTTTACGGGAATGGGTATTCAATCGTCACCTCCTTATATAATATTTCGTAGTATTAAAATTGTATTTGTACAGTCTATAAATTCTTTATCTTTTAACATATATCATCCTTAATCAAACACTTTTGGCACATCGATTTTAACCCTGTTATTATTATACAAAGCCCAGGTGAGTGAGAAGTGTTTTGACAAAAGCGTCATTGTTCCAAATTGTAAGCATTCAATTAAGCAGGGAATTACATACAAGCGTAATGTAATAAAAACTGACAGCAACATCGCAGTGAGGAACATTGTTCCTCACCGCGCGGTTACGTTTCGGTGGGCGTAATTGACGTTTCGGGTCACATGACTTATATTTACATTCGCCGTCTCAAGGGGAAAGATAAATTAATTGAGTCCTTGATCTTTGTAATTCTAATTATTAATTTATTTTGTTCTATATTAAAAATAAACAGTAGATACATATGCTGGCAGGCTCAATTGATTTTTACATTTGAGGTGCTTTATTTGTACAGTTTTGTCAATTTTAATGTTCTATACCTATTTATAAATTATCATATTATGTATAACACGAGCTAGTTATTATCGCACAGGAAATTCCTTCCACGCTCATATTAAAATATTAAATTCAAATTTTGTTAGCTTAGCCGACTATCCATCTTTTCTGCAGGGAACCTATACAAAGAAAATTTAATACACAAGATGATTGCTGCTATAGCGTTGCGCGATTCTTCCTACGCTGTGAAGTTTCGACGGCGATGCGGTAGTGGTGGGGCCGCGCAGGGAGAGGTAGGAAAACGTTTCGGGCCTTCTGCTACGAGTCCGATATAACCCCGCCTTGCCCCCGTGAGAACGAACATGCAAAAGGTATCCTCCGCTTAAACAAAAAAAGTACGTTTCATATTAGGTAGTTTTATTATTTTTAGCTTCAGAAGCGTTCTAAGTAAAAACAGGAAAAGATTTTTAACGTTTAAAATTCTGTATTCAAATTTGCCGTACGTGGTTCTCGCGTGCGTTCGTTAGTAAAATGCATAATGCAGCATCATCCGCCCGCTCACTCGGCCGAACCAAAAGCGAAATATTAAGAAAAAGTTTGCCATTCAATTTGATGCACTTATTGGGAAAAATAGAATTTTCCATATATTTTACCTACGAGTTATAACTATGTACACGTTTATATTTGTTTATAGATGTTGTTCCTTCACATCAAGCATCAGCCTAACATTGCCGCGCCTTCCGAGTCTTGACGTCGATAGCTAATGTGATGGATCCTGTAGTTAGTATGTACCTACATATGTATGTATTCCAGTCGCATGGATTTATATGATCCTCTATGGCCCTCTTGAATGAATTTCACCGCTTCAATGTTGCTAGTGATTGATTAAATTTATTATGTTTTATTAAATGTATCTTTTATTATAGACATAATTGAAACACTGTGATTGGTCAGAGTGACGGACTGAAATAATTATTAATCATGATTATAGACAAAACTTAAACACATTGCGACTGGTGGTAGATGCAGATGTCGAGAAGAAAGAATCTCATATAACTTGCCAAATGACTCATAGGCTGATAGGGGAGTCAAAAATCTTCTACATCGGCGTGTCCGTTGAGAACCAAACAATGAAAAAGAAACTCTTCATGATTTTAAGGAAGGAGATATCTGGTACTCGTTGCTCTCTGCCTACATTATAAGGGCTCTGGCGTGTTAATAATATTACCTAATTAATATACTTAGTTTTAATAGTATTTACTATTTTTATTACTAATGTAACTTCGGCACTAGCGCACGTGACCTCCGATAGTAACGAAACATTTTCTACATGTATATTTGGTCCGCAATTGAACTTCGAGCGACCTGGAGAAAACTCTATTACACTTTCAAGGACACATTAACGCAAACAGAAATTAGTGTTCGTGATTAAGTTACAAGCTTTCGAATTGCCTTTAAGTTCTTCGACGTCGCTCGGCGATCTGTGTTCACGCATATATGGTAGAGTAATAGAGATAATGAGATTTTGAATTCTGAATTAGTGAATGGTAGAAATAAATCAGTGTGTATTGACATTATTATTTCGCCAGATTACGCTTTTATTACGTAAAATCACGCCTGTAACCCCCAAAGAGGTAGCCTGAGGAGTGCCGTTCACTCCCACGTTTGTCCAGATACGTTTACGTCTAGTATGGAATACGTGGTGAGCTTATTGCCACGCACCGGGCACAAATTCAGACGTCAAGCTGCTAGCAGAAATTTCAAGTCAGAAAAGTTATCAAGATGTCCGGGGGTGGAACCCGGACATCTGGATCGGTTGTCGCGTTTGCTACCACTCGATCAACGAGGCAGTTGATTTTATTTATTTATTTAGCCTCTATGTTCAGACCGTAGAACAAAACTGAAAAAGAGCAAATTGAATATACAAATAGTATTTTTTTGTTGTACATTAATCACTGTTTTCATACATCATTTATTAGCTTATATAACTTCGTATTATAAACTACAAAATTAAACATTTTAATCATTGTCTGTCAATGAATAAAGCAGAATATTATATAATCATTATCATCACAGTGATTCGTTACGGTTCACGTCACGTTTAGCGGTTAATACGTCCTTTGTGCTTGTTAAAAGTGGTGTTTTAAGGTTATCTCGAGCAAAATTTGTTGGTAATGAGCTTTGTAAATGAAGTTTACAAACGCTACACCCCGTTGGTTTAATGTGTCCCCGGTGAGTTACGAACACGAGTGTTCCCGGCTTTCGTTTTGGTAGATGACATTTTCGTACCCCGCTTACGTGTTCAATGTAACATGTGTCGAGCGTGAAAAAATTTCAGCATATTAACCTTGGTTATAGCTTTCGTTTACGTCATCATGTTGTCTTATGCCATTCCACATTTGGCCAAGGTGGTTATGGCTTTAAAATTACTTTAAATTAAATTTGATGATTAAAATTTTCTAATCTAATCTATTACGCAAATGGGCACCAATGGGTTGATGAGTCTTAAATTATACGTAAGATAAGTAGGTATACGTAATATACAGTTATAAGTAAGACGCTGTCATCGCTAGGAAGCTTCGGACAGCTAAAAACGATAATACCTAAATACTGAACCTAATGTCATAGGGCGATTGAAGATATTGGAAAATATTCATCATCGTCATCATCGACTATAAAGTAGGTATTCATAATTTAAAAAACAAAAATATATAGCGTTAATTTGGCGAAAACATTAAAATAAATGAACTGATATCTTCCATTCGCATGTTTGAATAATTCATGTCCGCAATCTATAAACCAGACAGCGGAGAGCATTTTACAGAACAAACAAATTTTATTGATCTCTCAGGCGTTGTTTGGCCCCACAATAAAATATTTACATTTACTTGGCAACACCTGGCGCGCGCCCCGCCCACTGTCCATTACAATAATGAAAGCGCCACCTAACGCTCCACTATTGAATAAAATATTTTTGGTAATCGTAAAACGGGTTTCATAGTTAAAAATCTATCCCCGGAGCAAATTGAAATTCTAACCTTTTATATCTTCATCGCTTATATATATTTTTATCGTGCTTTGAACTAATAAGTGTTTTGTAGTATAAAAAATATCTATTGGTTCTTCGTGGTAGCATTGCACACGATTTTTAAAACGTTACTCAGATCATTAGAGCCATTAGATTGAAGGCGTTGACGATGTCTGAACACATCCCCCCTACATAATTATAATACGAGAATGGAGAGGGGTATTCGCCAGGGGGAATATCAATTAATATTATATCTGTGGCAGTTGCGAATAATTTAGTTACGATAATTTATTTTGTTCTGAAGTTTATTATATATATGTATAATATGTTTAGTCTATTGATTATTGTAATGTCTCAGTGCAATCTGCTTTGGTGAACGTAATAAATAAAATACATAAATTTCATTTTGTTATTATATAATTATGTTTATTAATAGCATTAATTTTACGTAATGTATAATTTGTTTGTTTAGTAATCCTTCTTTTGAGACTATTCGAAATGTTTTATGATTTTGAATACTGTTAAACGCAAAGGTGTCAATACAATAATTAGAGTATTTTCATGTGGTATTACTTTCGGTTATTTATTGTTATCATTACTTTCGGTGACACTTCCCTCTCGACCTTTTTATGCTCCCACTTTTACACATGGGTCTCCTTTGAGAATCTGAGGATTTAGGCACGCAGGCCCAATGGGGGTTACTAGACTTCAGACGCCTTAAAGATTTTTTTTTATAAACTCTAACGTGTGCAGGTTTGCTCACGATGTTTTGAGTTAACCATTATAGCAAGTGGTGTTTAATCTTAAAACGCCCACTCTTGTGAAGAGATGCGCGCTAGGACTTCCGGAGTGAGCGGATGAATTCTAAACCTCTAAGCTGTCACCGATGAGGGTCATCGGTGTATACCTTCAATTAAATATATTCTTTTAACTTCTCCATAGATACAAATAAACAATTAATATTAAGTGACATTTCTGAGAATTAATTGCTAGTTTTGTAACGTGGGCGTAAAATGTGGTGAGCGTTTTGATAAATATGTTGTTTCTATTAAGCAGTTGGAGCGGTGGCAGCGACCCTTGTCAAAATCGTCACGTCTTAAGCCGTAACGTTATATCACGGGCCAGGAGGAACGTGAATTTCTAAATCTCACAAAGGGTTGCTTGGCTACATCTTGTAGTCACTAGAACTGGTTATTTTGATGAATGGATTTTGGAGATCGTTTAATCGTAAAATATTCATGTTGCTTTTTTTCTGTTATGTCGAAATAAAGGACTGTGTTTAAAAGAATTATTGCGTAATTTGGATTTATTAATTGCAACTATCAAAAATACAATCGGATACAGTAATACATACTAGTAATTGTAATTATTTAACTGAGTAGACATTTAAAAATCTCTCTATCAAATGGTAAAAAATTTTGCTTACTTATTTTTAACGAACTCAGAATTTCAACATTACAATAACGAATAATATTGACACATTTGGTAGTATAGTAAAACTACAGAGTGCCTACGTTTGTTTCTCGAATCATAAATAGCAATGTTTTGACGTACATGAGAGATGTTTACGCAAAATTGTACGAAAAGCCGGCAAGCTATAATCCGCGAGAAAACCGCGCTGGGCCGCAACAGATAACGCGGATTGGTCTCCTAGGATTTTATATCCCCTATTTTGATGAGTTTCGTGCGGTGAGATCAATATAAGTAATATATACTATATACCGGGTAATGTACACGTATAAAACTGGGTAAACAATTTGCGTCAGTGAAATGATGTAATTAGAAAATATTAATATTTATAACCTAAAGCGTGATACCAGGATTTACTAATATGGAAGTTATGATAATGTCAATGAACCAAAATCGGAAGTTGAGATCAGTATTTGAGATCAGTATTTGTTACATTTGTTTGGGGCAACACAGAGCTTGGGCTCTCCAAAGTGAAACGAATAAACGTCTTCTGTGCCCACGTCGATTTTCGGCGCGGTATTAAGGTGTCAATAAAATGGGTGGCTATGAGTATCGAGGAGCAATAAATTCGTTTTAGCTACGTAGAACTAAGAGCTCAGCTTATTTCGCACCATTTACTCTTTTCGTTCTCCGTCTTCATTATACGGGGTTGTGTAAAAGAGATTTTACGGCGCAGGATTGAAGTTTTTGACTACACCCTCCGGCTTGAGCGAATTCCAATCTTTTTCGAACCATGAATATTCCGCAGGAATAAAATTTCATTTTTGTTATTTTTTTAAATTAAAGTAGGCATTGTTGATTAGCGGTAGATAATTTTTCAAAAACAGCGCCAGGAGTAATTAAAAAATATTAATTAATTCATGGCCATAATGCCAAAAAATAATAATATTGTTTTATTTAAATGTTACTGGCCAGCATTCGAATACAACCAGAAGAAAAATCTAAACATTCCAAATATAAATTCGCCTCCATATATTTACGAGCTAAATGGAGATATTAAGTAGGTACATATGTACGTCTCACGGAAGAAACGGATTTGGTACAATAATATTTTCGTGCGATTATATTTTAAGATTACAAATGTTACCTTAAACGTGGCGAATCTTTTAATAGAAATCAAATGACATGTGAGGAAAACTCTTCCAAAGGTACAATCATTTAAGCGCAGTTGACACGCGAATTATAAATGAGAGAATTCAAAAGCGAAATTTGACGAGTGAGAGCTGAGAAGTAAGAATGAGATTTTACACACAATTGTTAATATACTGTTTATTATCACCTAAACGATAATTATAACCTATCTGTAAACGCATATACATTTATGAGTGTTTGTTGTAGAAAAGGTGTCATTAATGGGTCAATGGATGAACAAATCAAATAAATAGTATCATTGAAAGAACACGCATTTGGCAATCGTTTGGTTGCTCACGTATTAACGGTTAGCTAATTAAAAGCACAGACAGGGTTATTTATCACTTTTTGATGATACATTTGTTATCAGTGCTGTTAAATTTACCTGAGTAGAACGTAGAAAAGTTTCATGAGAGTTTATCAAACACCTTCAAGCGAGTTCAAACCTTATGAAGCTTAATTATCTCGAAAAATTTTGTACATTTAATCTTATAAATCTTATTACGGAGCTCCAAAATTTTAGATAACAGCTTAAGGTTCAGTCAAAGGTCACTGAAATCGGCGAGCGGATCAGAACAGAGTGATGAATGTAAAACACGCAAGTCATATCCGTAAGAATCATATTTGGCCCACCGGGCGCAGCTGTCTGTCCCGTAAAAGACTTGGCGTGATAATATATCAATAATAACAAAATTTATTGCATTGCCTTTTTTATCTACAGGCTTACATATAAATATCATTAAAATACGTCAACAGATAAATTTCAGATTCCGATTACGTCCTCCAGTACATTTTTACGTTTGACAAAGTGTTTAAACTGCCAATACACGATTGATCCATATCCATTCGCTGAGCTCTCGAACGCAACTGAGTCCACTCGATTTTTATGCACATAAATGTAACGAAGTGCAATTGAGATTGACATCGTGAATTCATAAATTACTGGATCGGCAGCGTGTTAGCTTTCACGCTCCAATCAAGCCGGCGATATGACGCGGACAGCGGCGGCGCTCTCGACGCGCGCCCATTCACTCGTTCACGCTGTGATATTGTAAACTGCTTGGGCTGCATTGCGTATCCCGAAATAAGGCGGTATTCCATTTCATTACGCACTTCCTCCTCACTTTTATGTCTTCTGTTTTATTTAAAACTTATTGAAGACTTGCAGTGATAGTTAAACTTATAATCATTGTCGTGATAGTCAATAGCATATCATTATCATCATCAGCTTTTTTGAAAATAAAAAATTAATTAAGTGTTAAATTTGTTCAAGTGATTGAATCAATTTTAATTATATGCAAGAGATCTGTGAAGATTTATGAAATTGGATTTTGAAGTCGGATCACAATTAGGGCAATTATAATTTAACGAGACTGTTTTTGCTACTTTATGCCTCTGTTATTTGAGAGTTTCTGTAGGTATTTCGCGCGCTAATAACAAATAATTAGTCCGATTGGTCCAACGCTGAACATATTTACATAATCCGCTAATGATCTAAATGATTGCCAAACTGCGAGTGAGTGCGAGATGGGATCAGTCGTCTGCGGTGAGTCTGCGGTTGGATTTTCCAAATCAGCAGTTTTGGCCCTAATTTATCTCGAATTTTCAAAAGAGTAGATACTATTCTTTTTCAATCCTAATTCCGTTTCTTGTACTGTCTTGTATGTACAAAATGTTTTTTTACGAATATATAATTTAAAAGGTTGCTATACACTATTTATTATTTTGTTCTTGTGACACCAAAAATACAAATAACGAATAAATCAAATTAAAAATTTGCACGTTTAGTAATGACATTTTAATTTTACTTCGATATGTCGTATGATCCATGGATTTTGAACACACATTTTATGAAGCCTGAAAAATACATATTTTACTGCAATGAACTGACTGGATCCTATTACTTTTTTGGTATTTTATTTCAATATGGCGCTTGATTATGTCAAAGCCATTTAATTTCAGCTTATTATAGTTCAATTCTGTCAAGTAAATATTGGTCCGATTTTGTCAAGGTTCAAGAAACCAGCGACTTAGTGATTAAACAAATATTATTGTTTGTGTAATCACTAAGTCGTTATGCCAGGTCCTTCAATAGTCTCTATTCTTTATATAAATAAATAATAGCAAATAGCGCCCACACACGGTAACAGCATGAAGAATCAAATATTCAGCTGAGTGCTGCCAGTGTAGGCACGGTTATTAATTAGTCGATTTGTTTGACCGTTTGTTTTAATTGGTGTGTCGTTCAGTGTTCGTTCTTTCGTTTTAATAATTGAATCGACCGGGAGAACTATCAAAAATGGAATTTTTTTTTATAGCTAAATTCTGTAAAGAAAGTTAAAATTAAGAGAACACTTACACTTAGGTGATTTCCTCGGCGGTCTTTGATGGAGCACATCAGTGCCCTTCTAGCACGACGTCCCAACAGGTCATGAGTCCGGGAAAGGCTCAATGCCTCAATCCATGGCTTACGGCTCCTATGGTTCGCACGATTCGAGCTCTAGTCGCTAGCAACCTGTAAAGTTTCTTAGTATTTTCTTATAGCACGGAGAAGACTGTATGTAACAGTAACTCGTATTGTAGTTCTGAGCTAAAGGGACATCACATAATACAATTACATTTACATTTACATTGAAGAACATTGCTATAACTTAAAAAAAATACAGTGTTTGTGTTCTTTAATACTTGATGTCAGCCATACGTAGATATTTCTGCTTGTATCAAATATAATATCTTGCATGTAATTCAGCGAGATAAACGTAAATATAACTTAAGCTTTTTCTCACGTTAAATGTTCAATTATTATTATTTCGTCACTTTATTCGAAGATATAGATGTGAATTATTATTTCGTCACTTTATTCGAAGATATAGATGTGAAATATATGTATTATAAATACATATCTAAATTTAACATGTAGATGTTTAGAGATTAGTTTTGCCGAACCTTAATATCATAATTAAAAGTGCAAGACCAAATTAGAGGAACATAATCAATTTTATTATATTAGGTATAGAGAAGTAATTGAAATATAATATTACCTTATGATAAGTAACTTACGTATAACATATTATTTAATCAGATAATTATATTGTATGGTAACGGAACAGCTAAGGTGCTTCTTGGAAACATACGGCTCTTGAGAATTGATTATGGTTTATTATCTGTCGATTGTAAAATCTGGCAAAAGTATTCGAGGTCGAGGTCCAGCCCGCGGTTTTTCTGATCACTTCAAGTGAGACGCCGGCGCGCCGTGCCGCGGACGTGGCGGCGTGCCGGGTGCTGTGCGCCCCGAACGTCGCCACGTCCACGCCGCTTTCTAACATCACTTGTTTTACCCACCGAGATATAGTTTGACTTGTTGCTGCCGTGTGAGGCGGCCTGAACGTCAGCAACAAATTATCCGTATCATTAAATCTTTTCCTCAACTGTTCCGTTCGGGATATATAATCTTTGATTGCAGTAGCTGGACAAATATCTCTATTTTCCTTAAAACATGGAAGGATTAGAAAAGGCTGTTCACGTCCCACAGATGACGTCTTTATTATATCTGAGATCACAATTCTAATATCATTATCACTTATACTAATATTGCTCCTCTTAATCAAAGACAATGTCTGCGCCCTGTGGGCCGTACACAGAACTAAGAGAATTGTAACCTTCTTTGTAATTTTTTCTATAGATATCTCATTATGGGGTTTCCATTGTGCAACGAGATTTAAAACAATTTGCGGATCCCATGTACTAACGTATTTGGGAAGGGTAGGTTTTAACTTGTATACCCCTTTGAAAAACCTTTTGATTAAGTTGCTACTACTAAAATTAATATTTAAAAATAAAGCTAAGGCAGATCTGTGGTTATTAAGGGAACCATACGCAGCACCCTTATTATAATGTTCTGTAAGAAAGGTAAGTATTACTGATTCTTCACAAGTATTATAGGGATCTAGATTTAGGTCAAGGCAAAATTTCCACCATAGTTTATAAGTGCAGCTGTACTGTTGCACAGTATTTTGAGCTAACGATGACAACATTATGTCCAGTGCAACTTCAGGGGTTCCTTTTCTCAGGAAAGCTTCCCGGAGAGCTTCGCGACACCCAGGGAAAGTATGAATCGTCGTTTCCTGCAAGACAGATTTAAGATGTGTTCGTTGGCATCTAGATAAAGTACATTTGAGATACACATGTCTTTTAAAACTGGAAACCAAGGTTGAGAGGGCCAGTAAGGAAACACTAATAGGCCCTCTGCCTTATCTATTTTAATTTTTTGAAGGCATTTCAAAATTAATGAGAAAGGGGGGAAAGCGTAAAAGAAATAAGGTTTCCAACTAATTGTAAAGGCATCTACCGTAAAGGAATCCGGATCCGGCTTCCATGATATATACTTTTCACACTTGGCATTGGCACGAGAAGCGAAAAGGTCTATATTCGGTTTCCCTAAATTGTTTGTAATGTATTGAAAAGCTGTGTTTGTTATTTCAAATTCTGTATCTGCATTGATGTTACGGGATTCTTGGTCTGCCTCTAAGTTTTCTTTTGTATTAATATATGAGGCATACAACCATATTTTTCTCTTCTCGCACCATTGCCAAATATTTCTTGTAATTTCGTTTAAATGTTGAAATTGAATTCCTCCCATTCGATTTATGTAACTAATCGCCGTGGTGTTGTCGCATCTTAATAAAACTGCACAATCGAACTTGTTTCGGGCAAATGATTTTATACTTAAAAATGCGGCTTTGAGTTCTAAATAATTTATATGGAATCCCAGTTCTTCGGACTTCCATTTGCCGCCAGTGCGTATATTATTACAAAACGCACCCCACCCAAATCTTGACGCGTCAGAAAAGATCTCCATAACAAACGTTGGTTTTTCAATTTTATTTTTTGAAATATAAATATTTTTTGCCCACCAGAGCAAATCGGATAAAATGTTATTTGATGGAGAAAATTTCGCGTTGTAATTATTATGGCATTTCAGTAAAGTTGTATACTTTTCACGCTCTAATAATTTAGTATACATCCAGCTATAACCTACTGCTGGGCATGCAGCTGTAAGTACTCCTATCAGATGAGCAAATTCCTTAATTGTACATCGAGGTAAATTGAGGAATTTGTGAACAAGTTTAAAAATATAATTCTGTTTTTCAATTGGCAGTTGGATGGACATTTCCAGGGAATTAAAAATAAAACCTAAATATTTACATGTGGTTTTAGGATCCAGGTGACTTTTCTCGTAATTAATTATGAAACCTAAACATTTTAATAGTTTGCGGGTTTCTGTCACATTGTCCTGACATTCTTTAAGGTTTGAACCTAAGCATAAAATATCATCTAGATATACCACAGACTTAAAACCCCTACGTCTTAAAAAAGCTACAACTACTTTCATGATTTTAGTGAAAGTTCTTGGTGCTGTAGAGAGACCATAAGGCATGGCATTAAATTGATATGTAATGAGGTTTGAATCACTATTTTCAAACTGGAATCTTAAGAATTTTTTATGACTAGGTTTAATTGGAACTAACAAGTATGATTCCTTCAAATCTATAGTGGCCATAAAACACCCTTTCGATATCAGAAGGGCCGCTATTCTATAATCTTCCATTTTGAAATGGGCACGTGTAACAAAATTATTAAATGATTTTAAATTCAAAATAAATCGATAATCACCGTTCTGCTTAGGCGCTAAGAATATTTCAGATATGTATTGATTTCTAGACGGTTCGCAAACCGAGATAGCCTCTAAATCGAGTAATTTTTTAATGGCTTTAGACATATTAGTTTTCTCTTTTGGTGACCATTTACGTAAATTATTACCAAGTTTTGTTACACTTCTACTAATAGGAATATTGTAACCATTTCGAATCCAATCTAAAACTACCTTATTATTAGTGATATTACGCCAGCAATTATAAAAATATTTTAATCTACCGGCATGCACCTTTATATCCGAGGACCTGCACGAGGAGGTCTGTTCCAAATCCTGGTTGGAGTGAAGTTCTGTGATGCAGATGGTCTCTGGTTCACATGGGATGTCCTTCTGGGCCCTCCTCGCCCCCCCCTGTAAGTTGCGCGAGAAGAGCCCCTCCAGTTTCCCTGAGGCTTCGATGCCCGAGATGTGGAAGGACCCAGAAAGGCCTTAGAATCGGGCTTTTTAATTTGAGAGCCTTGTCTTTCAATAGCCTTGGAAGCCTTAATTTTTTCTGGCAGATCACTACCAAAGAGCATCTCGTCTCTTTCGCTCTCCAGAATAACGTTTGAAAAGGATTTTTCTAACCCTTGAATTAATGATTTTGTTCGCGTCAGGGTCTCCAACGCATGCAAATCTGACAGTATTCTACATGCGTCAGATAAAAATTTTATTGCTCCTAGTCTATTTGCGTCTGTTTTATCACTCATTAGAAGTAACGTCATAGCTCTGTTTATCGCAGTAAGGCCAGCCCCTAATTGTTGCTGTAAGCCCTCGATTTTCTTGTCTCGTGCTCGAGCGAATTCAGAAACCGCAGCGGCTATTTCTGGATTTAATCGAGGTGCTCTAAGAAGCTTGCAATTTTGCGGCGTCGCATAATTTACAAATAATTTTTCTTTTTGGTCTTTATCCGAAAGGCCTTTTCTAAGAATCGGAGCCCATCTTAGAGCTAGATCAGGATGGATATCAGGTCCATATGTAATTTCATCGGGGACTAAGTCTCCGAGAGCTGTGATTACTTCTGGCTCTAGGGCAGGCGCCGGCGCAGGAGTATCATCCATGTTCTCAATTTGAACTGGTGTCAGTTCATCCCCACTGGGGTTCTTTTGTAATTGTAAGGAACTGTCGTTGGCCTCGGCATTATTGGTTTCGATCTCTAAAAAAGAGACAAATTTTACTATAACGTTTAGGTTAAGCTAGTATGTGATTACATACTTTATTAATACAAAAGTTATATGTTATCGAAATGCCTTTTGTATGCTACCTGGTTGACTCACGGTCAACTCTGTAGTCATGGTTGGACCCACTGGTTAACTCACAGTTAACTCTTGGGCTAGAACTGCTTTCTGATTGACTCCCGGTCAACACTAAAGCTTAGTTAATACATAAAATTAGCCGTGAAACGTAATTATTTTGTTGAAAATGAAATAATGGAATTGATTATGCTTACCAGAGTTTTCTTCGAAATCAGACGAATCCGAATATATAATCACTCTTTTACGACGTTTAGCTTTTCTGGATTCTAATTTATTAATCTTTCGTTTATAATAAGTAATTAGGTCTTCTGCACTTCGCTTCGGCATTATAGTAGCAGAGAACGCGTGCGTTATCCTACCCGCACAATAAAAGAATGAACTTAATGACAAGTCGGAACAATATGGCGGGTTGTTGATTCATTCATTTAAGAATGACATATCTATCTATAAAGCGTGCGGATTATTGCCAGAACAATAAAGGGACTACATGTTAAATTTAGATATGTATTTATAATACATATATTTCACATCTATATCTTCGAATAAAGTGACTCATATAATACTGATCGAACTTCACTTGGAAGTTCGTTTGATCATGTAATATGCATCAATTCTTCGCACCTTCTATAAATTACATTTATGTTCAAGAGTAAAATTGATATGTCTTTATGATATGTAGAAATAAAGACATTTTCTTGCGCTCCTATATTTAAACTCAAGCTCATATATGCATAAGCTCATCCGTCTGTACGTTGGAAAAACTAATCAACATCATCGATCCGCTAATTATTCTACTTTTGAACACGTATCTCTTATTAGAATAAAATGTTTTGAGAAATTTGGAATAGACGATTTTTCAAATATTCTCTATCTGTCTTTTTCCTTAAGTAAATGTTGAAACGACTGAACCGTTTTAAAGCATGATTGGCAGGTAGACATTACTTTTAGAGAGTAATTTAGTCACAATCGAAGAATTGAGCGCTCGAACATGTAAGTGAACAAAAATGTAAAACGTAACATCACGCTTTTAATCCCCGAAGGGGTAGACAGAGGAGTGTAGTATACTCCCACGATTCACTAGATACGTTTACGTCACATGGAAATGGTGGTGAGCCCATTGCCATACACAGATTGGCACAGGACCCAGATTACAAATCACTACCAGCAAATCTAAATGAGAAAAATCCAGTAGTACCCGACCCGGGATATGAATCCAAGACCTTCCGATCGTTCGCGCTTGCAACCAACGAGGCAGTCAAGTGAACAAATCTATTTATTAATACGATAGGTATGTAATGCTTACGAAGCCAAGCAAATGAATATAGAGTATATAATAGAGCGATGGACACATAATGAGTTAAGACAGTTCATAGATATCTGACATTCATTTTGTTATTAGATGAAGTCAACCGCTTAGGTGTAACAAGGAAGCGTTGTAATGGGAGTTATTTTAGGACATGTAATGCACTCCGAGAAATATCGAGGGAATATAGCACAGTCTGAACAACGAGCTCGTCTACGTCAGTCGCGTCGCTGATTTGTGTGGATCGTGAAAACGAATATGACAGCAGATCCAGTGATTTATGAGATCGCAATGTAGATCTCAATTGCAATTCCCAGTTACAAGTATAAGCACAATGAACCCCCAATCGCAGCTGACATTTTATCGGAAAGAGCAACAACGAACGTGCGTTTGGAAAATTTATGAAAAGTAAATAAATTTGCGATTAATTATGTTGCTTCATTTAATAAGGCAATTTGTCATACTCCAATGTCACTATGAAATACGGCGGGGATATTTAATAAAGAGACTGAATATTTCCTAAATAACAAAAGATGGGTAATGTTATGAATGTTGCTTCATTACGTAACAATTTGCGGCGGAGTGGCCGAAAAATATAAAAACATAATTGACAAATATATCGCAAAGAAAATTCATGGAATTCGATTAAGCGGAGGGCGTAGTCGAAAACTTCAATCTTGCTGGGAAAAATCCCTTTTATAGAACCCGTATTATGAAGACGGTGGATGAAAGGAGTAAATGGTGCGAAATAATCTGAGCTCTTAGTTCTACGTA
>DWEE01000239.1:0-19487 GCA_018245755.1 Parelbella macleannani | reverse complement strand
ATATTTGTTGTATTATTGTAATAATCTTCAATAAAATATACTGCTTCTATTTGTGGAAATTAGTTCTTGAGTTGAGTTATACATTATGTGGCACCAATTCAGAATTCGATTTTGTTTTGGCAAATATTCGTAATTGCGCCTAGCCTCATTACATCGAGACATTCGTGTTACTATGCTACACGTATTCTTACAGGCTCATACCTACCGTTTGATGCGTTTTAACATATTTTTTTAAGCATATTTAATTCAGTCAGTATAAAAATTGCCCTTGAATAGAGAATTAATCTTGTTAAATAGAAAAATTGCCTTTGAAAGAAGTCTAAAATTACCAAGCTATAACGTAGGGCCCATTTACCCCAAATAATATAATCCGTAATCATTGCGGGCGTTGCCTCTCCTGGACCACAGCGACCTGAGTTCATTCATATTACCGTTCACAATGTTGTAGGTATATACGGAATTTTATTGACTGATTGATCGGGATTTTATTGTCTGACTGACATGTTACACATACATACCTATATTAAAATGAAATGAAATGAGTTTATTTGTATGTATGTAAAAGCCAGCGAACTTCGTGCTTTGAATTGTCAAATATAAATGTATACTTTGACTTCACCTATTACTAGGTACCTGACCTGAATTGTGAGCATGTGCGTAAAAACCAGAGGGCTCATTCTTTTCATATTTCCTTTTAAGATCTTTTTAGACCATAATAGTTATAGGTATATGTGTCATTTATTCCAGAATAGTAATAAACGTAACATCACATCTGTAATCCCCGAAGGGCAGAGGAGTGTAGTACATTCACATGTTTCACTAGTTACGTTTACGTCCCATGGAATAGGTGGTGAGCCTATTGCCATACACGGGGCACAGATCCAGACTCCGAGTCACTACTAGAAATACTAAATTAGAAAAATCCAATAGTTTTACTAAATAGACTTGAATCCAGGACCTCTTGATCGGCAGTCGCGCTTGCAACCACGCAACCAACCAGGCAGTCTAAATAAAATAGCTAAATAATAATATATTGTAAAACGAAAATAGGTCCGTTATTAAACGTTATTCTAATTTTAAAACGGTTCGAATTCAAAAACTCCAAATTAAAGAGCGATATTTTTTTATTTGACTGTGTAATGCTACAACAGGTTAGTCCGCAGATACAATATATTATAAGTAGAGTTCACTAATAAATGAAGAATGATTACATTTTATGAACATGGCTCCTTTTCTCTGGTTGGCGCCAATAATATTGTACAATTAAATTCATTTGTATAAACTGCCTACCACTTCGGGGATTGACGTGATGTTACTTTTTATTTTGTATAAAGTGCTCCAAAAACTTCCAATGTTGATAGATCGCAAAAATTTTTCGTTTTTAAACTCGGATCCCTTGCATCAAAAATTGAATCCTTAGGGCACCTTTTAGCGCCTTCGCAATACGTAACCTTAAACGGGCGTCCCAAAGAAATGCTTACTTCCGAAGATAGGTGGCGGAATCGAGTGGATCCGAATTCTCCGGGGCCTGTAAAAAATCTTCATTGTCTGAAATACGTGATCGGAATTCTTCGTACAACGGCCCGCGTCAGAAATTATTATTTCTCGCTGACTTCTTCCTTTTCATTACACGAATGCGTAAATTTCTCGCCCTCAGCTAGAAGGGATATGAAATTATTTACAAAATGCAAGTAGATTTACTGAAACTTAAATTGAGGATATATTTTTAATAATAAAAAAAATAACTACTACACTTATTTTCTAACTTTTCAGTTTCCTCATACTCTTGGCATACATATTATTTTTTACTATATATTGTAATTACGGAATATATATTTATAATTACAGAAAAAATGTACCTAATCTGACGATTTTTATTGGGCGATTAGCTTAGATTATAAATAAAGTGAAACATGCAACTGCTAAGAACTATATTCCCACTCTGCATCTCTCTTTCCTTTTCACTCTTTCTTTATGTCTCACTCTCTCTGACCATCCCCACACTAACGTCTGCTGCCATGAACTACACCAAAATGGTGGTTTTAATTTCTGGGTGTATAAAAATAGGTATTATGCAATTTGTATTTAAAATATATGTATTTCAAATAATTCACATAGACTCTGCTTCAGTAGATGGCGTTGTTAAGTAACACTAAGCCAACTTTCATTGCCTGAAAACACGGAAAAAACGCATTTTCTAAAAACGAAACCGCGCTAGATCGATTTAGGTATAGCCCTCGAAACCCCTTACATACCAAATTTCATGAAAATCGCAACAGCCGTTTCCGAGGTTCCAAATATATATCTCCATATTTATGTATATATATAGGAATTGATCGCTTAAAGGTATAGAGAGATGTTAATATTAGGCTTACAACTACACGTAGGTATGTTTACATATCGGTTCAATATGTTACGACTACCTATAGCATATATAATAATATATTAGCAACATATTTTTGTTATATGACTATTTGTACGTACAACCAACATTTGTGTAAAGTGCTTCGGTGACGTTCATAATTTTAATGTGACACACTTTTCCATATTATTTATTTTAGACGTCACGCCTGTAATCCGCGAAAGGATAGGCAGAGGAGTGTAGGACATCCCCACGTTTCACCCGTTACGTTTACGTCCCAAGGAATAGGTTGTGAGCCTATTGCCATACACCGGGCATAATTCCAGACTCCGAGGCACTACTAGAAATTCTAAATTAGAAAAATCCAACAGCACCCGACCCGGGATTTGAACCCAGGATCTCCCGATCGGTATTCGTGCTTGCAACCGCTCGACCAACGAGGCAGCTATTTATTTTATGTTATTTATCTTTTAAATCAGTGACAGACTCGTGTTAAGCATTCTGCCTCTCATTCCGGGGGTGCTCTGTTCAAACCCATGGCGCGCACTTCTTCACAAAAGTGCGTTTTAATTTTAAATACCACTTGCTATAACGGTGAAGGAAAACATCGTGAGAAAATCGGCGCTCCCCAGAATTTATAAAAAAATAATAATTCTGGGGCGTGTGAAGTCTGCCAACCCGCAATTGACCAGCGTGGCCTACTACTATGGCCTGAACCCACTCAATATGAGAAGAGACCCATATTCCAAAAGTGGAATGATAAGGGGTCGATGATTATTATTTCATTTTATTATATTTTAAGTTGTTGTTATGAATAGTTTCCACACGCAACAGTAAAACGCATTCTTGATTAAAATAGCATCGTAAGCAAGTGATTGATTTGCTGATGGCTACCGAAACGCCTGACGTCATGACAAAAACGTTATGAAGAAAGTTTGTGCGGCAAAAACCGACGCCGCCATCTTGGACCTGCACTGTCCATCGCAGGCGGTTTTTTATCGGCAGCCTATTACCGCTTCCTCATTTCTTGTTTCCCACAAACTGATCAAACCGAATTTGGCACACTGAACTATTTTTCATTAAACTAAACCTTAGTAAGAAATGGCGGTCTCTTACGATGAGAAGATTTAAGAGTAGAGTTGACCATGTTAACCAAGTGTAGGTACATCCGTACTCTTCATACTTCCTCATAATCAACAGTTTGATGGATTTATTCAATAAGGTTAATAAATAATTCAATATTGACTGCCTCGTTGGTCGAGTGGTTGCAAGCGCGACTCCTAATCGAGAGGTCATGGTTTCAAAGGTATTGACGATTAGGTATTGAAGGTACGCCATATTGACGCTTGATTAGTCATCTGTGCCTGTATAGGCCGTGCTATACATTATAAAGAACATAACCGCATGTAGATTTCCACACGATGCTTTTCTCCACAGCCATAACGAGGAATATTTGAAAATGATCTTAATCACATATCTCCACAACAAGAGGCTAAAAGCTACGTCACTGAACTACCGATACTCTATGAACTATAATATAAACTTATTATTATCTATAGGTATGTTGAATTGTATTTCGATGGTGCACCTTTCGGAAGGAGCAACATAAAATGTAGCCAACAAATTGTAGAGCCATGCCATCAGTGTCATTAGAAGACATACGTAACGGTGGGCAAAAGCGCCGAGCGGCACTGCGGGAACAACGACGCGATCTCGATCAGCGGGAATAGCGACAGACAAGCAGCAGGACGGACGTGTATGTCATACATTGCGCCACCTTACGTTTTCTACTTAAATAAACTCTATTCCTTTCATTGTTAAGTTCATACTTGAGTGCGCAGCTGTAAGGAAGTGTTATCAAATTGGGGTGGCTATTCTATCGGCAATCGCGCTGACGTATCATAGCTGGACGTCGATTCACCTGTCACTGTTCGCAATGTACGGACATGACACCGTAAAGTTGTATTAATAATTTATTTATTACAGATTCTAGAAGAAAATGCAGATTTTACAGTTACTGATTTTTGTCTGTATTGCCCACTCATATATGTACATGTTTATAATTAATATGACAGAGTAGATATTACTATGCTGCGGATAATGTAGGTAAAAGAGAAATATAAATACGTAGAATTTATGGAAGTGAGGAAAACGGTGGGGGATTGTAGAGAATATTAGCATGATCGTAACTTCACTATGTAATGTCTATTTTTAGAATAGAATATGGACAACTGGGAATCCGCTTCGAACCTGTCTATATCTAATATTGGAGACTTAATCGTTTTTGATATTTTTTTTTAACAAACTTGGTAAAGTTTTATTTACATGTTATTAGGTGCCTGTTGGTACCTAATAAATTTGATTTCATGTTTCAATATAATAAAATGTAGCATCACGGTTGTAATGCCTGAAGAGGTAGACAGGGAGTGTAGTAGGGTACACGCCCACGTTTCACCAGTTAGGTTTACGTTCCATGGAATAAATAGGTGGTGAGCCTACTGCCATACGCCGGACATGGATCCAGACTCCGAGTCACTACTAGAAATTCTAAATTAGAAAATTCCAAATGTACTCGACCCGGAATTTGAAGCCAGGACGTCTCGATCGGCAGTCGCTCTTGTAGGCATTCGACTAATTTTGCAGCAGCGAGCCAGTTTGAATATAATAAATAAAAAAAATCCATAAATTCTTCGGGTGCGATTTTTGATTATTAGATTAATATTTTAAGATATAATTTACTGATGTATGAAAAATTGCTTTAATGTACAAATATATTTTATGTTCATTTAACGATTCTAATCACACGAAGGTACGTTTTATGTAAGTCGTCTTGTATTGTCATTGTGGAAAAAACATTGTAACTAAATCTTCGAAATCTATCATTTCCAATAAGTTATGATAGGTGCAGTGGGGTGCGAAGACGGTCACTCGGCGAAATCCGCATTATTTAATATGTATTATTCAATCGGATGGTATTATATAACTAGTAATATCCGTAATTTTGTCCTATGTGTTTGGGATTTGATACAATAAATAATGGAGACACTTACGCCGTGTCTACAAAGTATCATCGGCTGGCCATTGTCCTTTCGCTATGTCATAAGGAATAAAAAACAAAAGTGCGCGTCAACCGTTAGGGCAGAGTCAGAGCAACAGAAAAACACCGCCGGATAAATAAATATAAAAACAATAAAACTGTTGTCTATGGGCAGGAAAATGGCCGCGCTGGGCAGGGGGCGAGTACGGTGGCTATGCTTCGGTAATAAATATATGTTATTTTTTTACCTCAAATTCTTTTTCGTATACCGATTCAGAAATCGAACTGCCATTTGCTGATAAGCTAGTAATCATTACCCAATGTATTGCCATTGCAAATAGGTGTGGCAGTTAAGTTTTTGGGCAGATTATTCCCACCACCCAATCTTTTATGAAGGTCGATGTTCCTCAACGGAAGGAAGCAAGGATCCCGGCCGAAATTATTTTTTTGCACAAAAATTATTTCTTGCGGGATAGTTTGGTGCAGTTTTACCTTAGATCACAGTGGCGCGACAAGCGTCGGGACAAAATACGAACGTATTTGTTTACCTCCTTGCGTCAAAAAGTAATTTAATTAATTCCTATTTTTATTCATCCAAAACAACATTACCTAAAGTCACAGATGAATCCGATAGTACCTACCAACCGGGGATCGAATCGGGATCGATCGATCGATCGGGCCTCTCGGTCAGCAGTTGTGCTTGTAACCACTCGATCGAGGAGGCAGTGATTATAAATCTCATCAATTTCCCATTATGATCCTTGTCTTTATATATACTTAGTTGGTGTCCTTTAAGTTATTGTTCAATAAATAGACGTAACAGTTATGTGTACGTCCCAGCTTCAACAACCGCATGGTAGCACACGCGAAGAGCGGGCGGCGCGCGGGGCGGCGGGGCGGTGGGGGGCGATGTTCTGTTTTCAAATTCAATTGTGCGCTGTCCCGCGGCGATCTTTCTCCGGCGATCCGGAATTGAATATCAATCCGATCCGAAGAACACAACATGTGGACATGACCGCTTTAGTTCGCTTCTAATAAGTCTAATAGATGTTATGGGTTAAGTCACTTTTTAGAGGATTTCAATAATGAAACTTAATACAGCGAATGCTAACTTTCCTTTTCAGTTTGTTACACATCGGTTTGATAATTTAAAAAGCTAACTATAAAAGTACAATGCATTAATTTCAGCTTGGACGGATTCGAATAATAGTAGCATTTATACTCATTTGTACTACCTATACCAAATTGGAACCACCGCTAGCTGTCGCTCTTGCTGCCTTGTTACTGTCACCATATAGCTGAAAACTTAATAAAATGACAGGTGCAACAAAGACATTTTTGACACACCTTCTTTCCATAGACAAAATTTATGTATATTACAAAACATTTAAACACTTTTGGTTTTAGTCGTGCTAAAACATTTTTCCTCTTAATTCCGAGCCGTAGTTAGTTGTATGGTGGGCTTTTGCTTGTAATTCTTTTCAAAACATTGGCGTGCCTGCTTGCGTGGACATTGACTCGGCATGAAGTTATCAACATTAAAAATGAAACGTCAAGCTACTTAGCTTAAGACGTAAGATATATTACTCAAGCAGCGTCAACTGTAACTTAGATCGGCTTCAAGTACAAATAAAGAGTGATTGTGTACTAACATGCTATCAAGTGAAGACGAGTCCACAGCGTGCAGCCGCGCGACCGCGAGCCGCGGTGGGCGCGCGTCACGTCCGCAAATTGTAACAGGGCGAACTTTAGAACAGTTTGTAGTTCGTTCGGAATGTATTCTAAGTGCGATGCGAATTACTCTTCTAACCTCTTCCGCCGTTTTAACAATGGAAACAGGGCATCAGATGAAATTATTTTCTAATGCGAATGTTGATGGACGTAGATACCGACACAGACTTGATGCGGGAGTCAGAAGTCACCGACGCGATGTTTATAGAAGAAGAACGTTAAGTTTGTAAGGATAAAGATATTTATGCTCTGTCTGCGCCGTAAGGAACCCGGCGGGACGACAGAACAACGAAAACTATTACTATTTATCAAATATTTGTACAGTTCTTGACATTTAATGGAACGATGTAACTTCACTTCTGTACTCCTAGAAGGGGTAGGCAGATTACCTATGGAACTATGTGTTCCACCCATATACATACATATTATCATCAATTTAAGATAATCATAATAATACTCTTGCGGATGGTAGTATCTCGAAAGTTCGCTGTTCGTTATGTAATGCGTAAAAGTATACATAGATATACTTACATATAAAAGTATTGTTGCGGAAGTGTCTAGAAACTTCGCGTTGTTGTCTATGTACATATGTATATAGGAATGAGACTATGGTTCCAAACAAATCTAGAAACTTTGCATTGTCGGTTATGTAGTGCATATATCTAGGTGTACATAGACGGTTAATTAACACGACAAGCGAGATTGATCCTTACGACTGGTGTATTAATGTCGATTACCACTTGGCGCCCGTAGTTGTTTACAATAATAATACAGTAGGCGTGTGAACGGGGCTTGCTTTCTGAAAGGTCATCGATCTTTCGCGAATTATCTAGAAGTCTTGAAACGCTATATAATATAAGCCGTGTGGGCGCAGCAATGAGGACAGTACAGTTTTAGAAGCGATCAAGAGCGATTCAACAACCGATTAAAGGAAACGATCTCTGCGAATACCAACGATACAGTAGAAAGTGAATAAACAGTTTGTAAACTCTGAGAGCATCTTTTATTCGTCATCCGATACAGCACGTCGCATCGTTCTCAACGACCAATCTACGTACCTACCTACATGTAACAATACATCAATTATTTCGGTAGGTTAAAGACAACAAATAATCTGCTCTTCATTGTTCTCATTATCTTCAACCTTTTTATCGTTCCACTGTTGGGCACCGATCGTATATCAGATTGCTAGGCGTTAAGGCCATAGCCTGCCACGCGGGCGAAGTGCGTGTCGACAGACCTCACACGCCTTATAAATGTTATGGAGAACTTCAAAGGGAGCAGGTTTTCTCACGGTTTTATCATCGTAGTGTGACTAAGGTTCTTCAAAATGTGACTTGATTCTCGTTTGAAATGTTATCTCGAAACTTGCAACATCGATCCATCCTAGACGAGTCGCCATCATGAATAATAAATTAATTTTAATTGCATTTATATTCCAAACCGTAAATTGTCTTGGTTATTGTTGGTATTACTGGCTCGTACCGTTTCTCACTTGATAAGCGAGTAATGAGGGCGATAAGTGTGCGTTAATATGGCAACATCGATCACTCGTGTAATCCTAACACGATTATATGTTGTCGCGGCGCTTTGGCGGCGCGTGGCGGCGCGTGCGGCGCATGCCTCAGTTAATAACGGGTTAAATTACGGTTTTGTTTACAATATACTATTTGTCATTTAGTTTCCCGTCGTGTTCGTTTGATCACCAACAGCCCCTCTTTCGATATTATGAGAACCCTTAAATCCTTTTACTAGTAGATATAAGTAGGTTTTAAAGTAAGCAATGCGCACTGACGGTTTACTGCACGATGTACATAAATAAGTTAAAATATGTTGCTCGTCTTTCTCTTACGTCATTTCAAAGTACATGTATAGAAAGCGCCCACGCAAGAAATACTTACCTATCTTGAAACCAAAAGATATTTTATACATTTCATTACGATACAAAGCGTCTTGGTAAGTTTGGTGTTTCAGGTACTTATTAACAAAATGACAAACTTTGATAAAACTTCGAAGTCCACATGTAGGTAATAACTCATTGGTCTCAAGAAAACTGACTTAATACCTCTTCGCCCAAAGTACGAGGCACATGTAAGTCAGTTAAGTTGGGGGCATAGTTAGGGGTATAAATATAGAAGAGGGCTCGAGAGTTGCGCGCGGCGGCCCAAAGAGGTCCCATCAATTTGATATCAATGACAGCCGCGCGCTGGGTACTCTCACACACAAAAACCTTTCATTCGATGTATTCAATTTTAATAATTAAAACCTCGTCTACGGTTGTACACGTTACTTATCTCAGATTGAGAACAGTTAAAGCCATAGTAAACTACGTTGGCCAAGTCCGCTAGACGGCGTTCACGGGTTTTAGTTGTACATTACACGCAACAACTTTAATGACAATGTTCCGCTAAACGTACTGAATGTTTCCCTATTTGTAACAGTTTTAAAACATTCTGCAACAAAATCGATATCGTAATAATTATTTCAACCTTATTTTATACGAACTACGAGTACCTACGTGTCTTTCATTTTCTGTCTTAAATTTCATAAACTCTAATACATCCGTGAAAACATACCTACAATGTTCAAGCACCTACGGTCACTTGGCAACAGTGGTGTGCGGCTCGCCAGGGGCACTGCCACCGGCGCGCTCTTTGCCTGGACACGACTCTTGCAGAAACAATTCGTGTTTAGTTCGAACCGGAGACAATCATCTCAATCCGTACGAGTGTCGGATTTAACAGGACAGATATTAACTAATATTAACTGTATTCATGCTAACTTTCTCCAACTGGATTAATGCTGTTTATCAAAATGGGTTCCAAAGGTGGCGGTTGTTCTGAAACTTTCCTCGATCATTCTCTACTCGTTTAATTTAAAAAAGAGTGGTATGTTATTAAAAGTTGGACTCGACTGTACCGAAGCATTATTCAAGTAGTGAACTGGAAATAGTGCGGAGCGTTATCGGTGTCGTGACAAGAACTTGCACACGTTGACATGTGCGTGCGCACAATAAGTGTAGGTACAGGGCACAGGCGCCGCTCGGCGCCGAGAGATGTGCGACGTGACGACTTACTGATAAAGTGCTAACTAGCAACACCCGGCACAATCTTTACAATATTTCTTAGGTAACAACAGCAATTAAAGATTATAACATTGAATGTATTCTAAATTATACAGTGTAAAAGAAATTAATTAATCAACACCTAATAACACGGACAATAACATAATCAATGAAAACATAATCAGACTAAAAATACATTAGTGGTATAACTAAAATGGAATATAATAAATAAAATTTTGTAGGAAGGAATACATTATCTACTTCACATAATTAAAAAAATAATAATAATAAAGCATATAGGTAACAAAAAAAAGAAAATGCAAGGATTAAAATGGAATTATTGCACGTGTGATAAAATTTAAAAATAATTAATTAAGTTAAATTATAATTACGAAATAGGCTGACCATCTACTGCTTGTAATATTGATATTTTAAAATCAATCAAACGATTCGAAAAGACATCAATCAGAGAAGATTTTACGATAGCTGCCGAGCTTTTATAGTTACGTGGGGTAATATCGATATTGAAATTATGGATAGTGTTATAGTTTTTTGTAATTCTGTTCAATGGACTATAATGACCTAATTTAATGCGAGCCTTTCTTTCGACGAATGGTTTATAATTTAATAATCTTGGTAGCCTTCTGGGTACATATATTATATTGATCCAATCTAAAATTTGATTGGGTTGATGCCACTCAAATTTTAGTATTTTATTATTTATGAGTTTATACAAAAACATGTGATAGAAGACTTTTCTACGAATAAAAAGTGACTTTAGATTAAAGTATCGCAGTCGATCACTATAACTTGGCAACGATTTCGCTGCCTTAAAACGATATGATAGGTGCCATAGAAATCGTTTCTGAACACTCTCAAGGCGTTTGTTGTAGATGTCGTAGTGCGTGTTCCAAACAACGTTGCAGTACTCCAGGCTACTTCGTACAAGTGCCAAGTAGACAGCTATTACAGAACCAGGTTTTCTGAAATCTTTGCAGTTTCGCAAAACAAAACCTAATACTTTGAAGCCCCTTCTTACAATGTTGTCAAAATGGGAGTCAAATCGGAGTTTGCTATCGAGGATTACACCTAGATCTCGGATATGGTCCACCTCCTCCAGTTGCATATTATTTACAGAGTAACATCTGGGCAACGATGTGCTCTTTCTGGTAAAACGAACTACGAAGCATTTTTTAATATTCAATGACATTTTATTGAGTGTACACCATGACACCAGCTTATTTAGATCATGTTGTAGCAGTAGACTTTCTTCAGATTAATTAACTGGTCTAAAAAACTTTAGATCATCAGCGAACATGTAATATTTGGTGTTACAGAAGCATTTGCCTATGTTATTAATAAAGTAGTTGAACAATATAGGGCCAAGATGAGACCCCTGAGGGACTCCAGAAAGGGCAGTGAAAGAATCAGATTTATGACCGCCCACTACCACAGAAGATTTACTATTGGTTAGATAAGTTCTGCACCATTCTAGGAATCTTCCCGCAATTCCATAAGATCTTAATTTACTTAACAAGATTTCGTGATTTACTTTATCAAAGGCCTAGCTGGAGTCAGTATATATACCGTCGATGGACAGTCCATTGTCTACCCCTTCTGATAAGTCTTCGACAAAGCCCACTAGGTTAGTGACAGTGGAACGGGATTAAATAAAACCATGCTGCTCTGGTACAATGATTTTTTTAAAATGCCATGCGAGCACTGGGCATATCAAACTTTCGAGCACCTCTGCGAAAACCTTTATAATCGATATTGGCCTGTAGTTCGCAACAGAGCTGGAGTCGCCACTTTTCAGAAGCGGTATTATAAGTGCATCTTTCCAAACTGTAAGAAAGATGCCGGAGCTCTGAGATTTATTTATAATAATAGACAAGTACATCGCCAGTGGCTCAGCACACTTAACTACATAAATAGGTGGTATCCCATCCGGTCCGGAACCCTTTCTCATGTCAAGTCTTTTTAAAACTCTGAAAATATGAATTTTCGTGACCCTTATGGACATCAGGCTATTTGTGGTAGAGGATATGAAGGTTTCATCAGAATGGGATACTATATCTGAGAACGTAGTCTATAATATAGTCCTACTAAAAGGTTACATATATCTAATCCTGACGATGCAACTGTTTTACCATCAGACATATGGGCAGGGTAAGTGCTACTGCCACCTCTTTTTGCTTTATAAATGACCATACTAGTTTAGGATTTGATGATAAGGGCGACTCGAGCCGTTCCATATTTTATACTGATTATAATTTTCATCGCATAGGTTAGCGCTCTTGTATCTAAGCATCTCAAATGTTATTAGAGCTCGAGGGTTACCATATTTACGGTGTTTCATTTGTATTTTTTTTTTCTTTAAGCATCTTAATCAGAGCATTTGAAAACCACATGGGGTATTTGTTATACGGGGTATATGTTTTACGAGGTTTCGATTCAGGCACATGTTTTAGGATGGTCAGGTTAAGGTGCTTGTAGAAGATCGTAACCATGTCATCTACGTTATTGCAATGTGATAATTCGTGTAACCAAGATATATTATTTAAATCCCTAATTATGTTATCGTAGTCGGCTTTGTGAAAAAAGGAATTTTGCATCATCTTTCGATGCCAAATTAGAAGAACGCTGAAGTGCGATAGTAAACTGTAAGGGTGGATGTAAAGGATCAATAGAAGACAGCGGATTCAAACATATGTCCAATTGAGAAATAGCAACGCTGTTCAATATTAAATCTAAGATATTATTTTTATTATTTAATATTGAATTGTATTGGTTTATGTTATGTAATGACATAGTCAATTAACATGTCAGTTAACAAACTGTTTGAAACGTCAGCAGTGAAGAAATAGTTATCCGCGTTGTTCCAGCATATACTGCTTAAATTGTAGTCACCAATAATAACGGTATCACCATTGTGCTTGTCTAAAATGCGATTAGAGTTTAAAATGAAGTGTTTCAAAATGTGCATTTTAACTGGGGGAGGTATGTAAACGCGGCAAAGATATATATTCAAATTCTTTTATTCATTATAAGGTATATACATACACTCAATGAAAGTCATGTTTTAGTTACTGTACCTCGGTTTTGCGTGCCCCTCAGGCTATAATAGACCGAGAGAAAAAAGCCGGAGAAAAAACTCCCAGCACTCTTTTAAAATAACAAAATTCAATAAAATTAACCATGTTGCAGTATGGCTACAGTCCGATAAAGAGCACGCGTGACAGCCATCGTGTGTGCTAATATCAGCCTACTGTCATCTGCTTACAACTTAGTTCTATAACTATAACACGGTTAGTTTAGAGACAGCCTGGAGAAACGTTCTAAACTAGTTCCATGCATCTTTAAAAACGTCACAATCCTCAATTTTCAGGATAAGTTTTACGGCTTACTTATAAACTAGTTCATCAGATTCTCTATTCGCATCGACATAATTTTTAGTAACAAATTCCTATATTTCACTGTTATCCTTGTAGCTCTGTTTCGTTTCAATATTCTCAACCTATTTATCTTGTACTTAATCTATTGTATTTGTATTTTTCTTTCTATAGTTAGAGTTAGGCGTGGGACGCGTCAGTGCAATGAGTAATGGTTGGATATCGCGACGATCCCTGTCTATATGAATACGATCGTCGACGTTGTGGTCACGGTTGTTGTGACGTCATTGCCTACAATGATCTACATATCTACAGTTACACTGCTAATGTACCACCCGAAATCAACTATGATGTTCAAGTTATCCTATATATCCCTACATATACATATTTAATAAACATATAGTTATTTGTATTGTGTGTTTCATTTAACTGTAACCTTCACAAGCAAACCACAGTTACGAGATCATTTTCTTCAATTAATTATTCTGTTTAATAATAATACGAAGTGATTTTTTAATTAAATGATTTTTATAATGAACTTATTCAGTTAAGGCTCTCGTTGTGTGATTCCTTTGATGTTTTTGATTTCAAAAACTTTTATCAATTTTTTTAAAAGTGATTCTTTATATATACTTAGGTACTTTTAACGTGTTTTTTTGCGATCTCCAACCCGCACACCCAACCCGGGATTGTTTGCGAAAACCTTCTTTGGGAAGATCGATATTTGGCGGTAAACCGAGAAAGGCCAGTAATGACATTTTTTACATTACCGTCATGAAAGTTATTGTTTATATCAACACATGGAAGTCCAAGCGTTACATATATTAGTACTCACACATTACTAACTCCACACACAGACATATATTTCACATAAATATGTTATCTCCCACACGTAAGACGCAGGCGGTCTATAAATCTTTCTGATGCAGTATTCCGCATACGTAAGCAGATGCGGCGTTCCTCCACAGATGAGTGGCACTGGCGATAAGGTGTTCGTTGGCGGCCATTGATATAAATATCCCATTATCCAGTATTAAGATAAGAAAAATTAGCTTAATATAATAATTTAAAAAAAATTTAACCACTTTGCAGTGTACTGATTGCATTCCTATTAAAGGAATTGCATCATTACAAATTTTGTACGTATATACATTCGCTGCTAATCTATAGCTTGACTAAAAACTGGTAACGATTTTCTCCTTAACGTCTCTTGGCAATTTTGTGTCCTTACTGCTGTCTATAGCAAACATGATCAATCTTCTGTACCGCTACATTAGGTTGAGCAAACGTAACGTTACGCCTGTATTCCCCGAAGGAGTAGGCAGAGGAGTGTAGTACACTCTCACATTTCACCAGTTACGTTTAGCTCCCATGGAATGGGTAGGGAGCTATACACCGGACACATATGAAGACTCCGAGTCACTACCAGAAATTCTAAATTAGAAAAATCTAATCATTCGTTACGAGATTTGAACCCAGAACCTCCCGATTGGCAGCCGCGTTTGCAACTACATCACCAACGAAACTGAAAAATTTTCTCTAATCCTCTCCATATTCTTCTAAAGTTTCCACAATATTATCTCAATAAGCGTGGTCTACATTGCTAAGCTCGTACAACATTTCGTCCAATGCTTTCTTAAGATCAAGAACAAGATATAACAAGTAACATTTTGATCGCTTAGCCATAAGTACTATTATTAAGTTTGATAATATTTACTCAATTTCTTTAACTATAGCTAGTTATTAGCGTACCGGGTACAGCGGGTAGGATCGAAGCTAAGTAATCGGTACATTTAGAGGCTATAAACTTTATTCCGGCACCCGCTAGAAGGGAGCGTGAGTCGTAAAACGGGCGAATAGAATTATCTAGCTTCACCATAAAGTTATCGCGATAAAACATCGAAATGCTCGCGATTGAAGGAACGGATCCTCGAGGAAATATTACAAAAATATCAATCATCATTCACGGCCCGAGTAAATAATGATTTCTTTCATAAATAAACGGATAGTCCAGCGTGGTTGACGGTTACAAGTTCATTAATTTTAGCATTATCATTATGAAAATATTACTATATAAACTACATTATAGGCCTCTGCAATGGCATGCCACTGAGCTCGATCTTCAGCTGCGGGAGATGGAGAGGCCTATGTCCAGCAGTGGACGGGAGTAGGCTGATAATGAAACTACATTATATCATCACGCCAAACTCCTTACGGGTTAGGCAGAGAGCACGGAGTGCCAAACATCTCTATTTTTGCAAACCTGATCTTATTATTGTTTTTAGTTTGTACCACTGACATGATATTTGGTAAGTTAAAAATTTAACTCTTCGTATTCACAAAAATTGGAGGAAACAAAATACGATGCGCAAAACTAAAAGCAGGTCAGAACACTGAATCCTACAAGTCAACTTCATTAGATGCAGGGTCAAAAGCTCACGTTTAGTGGGACAGGCGGACGCGTCGACCTACAAATCCTCGTGTTTTAACGGCCTCAGAATTTTTCATAACGATTGCACCAGATTTGCATACTAGTCCGGGAGTCCAGTATGAACGTACCTTTTTTACTATACTTTGTTCAATGGAAGCGCTTTGACCCGTCACCAGGACATGGAATACATCTCGTGCGCAGTGAGATCGTGCTGAATCACACGTGACTGTCATTCCCAACACTAAAGCTACGTTTCTATTTGTTTTCGCGTTGCGAGAGCAAACGAATATTCGGGCCGTGCGATGGTAAGTGACCGCACAGCTGCAGCAGCAAAAACAAGTGCTGGATCGGTGATTTCGAGTAGAATCCTGGAAAAAAAAGCTGAAAAATTACAAGCGTTTTACTTTACTGTAATCCCCGAAGGGTTACGTAGGCAGAGAAGTATAGTACACTCCCACGTTTCACCGGTTACGTTTACGTCCCATGGAATAGGTGGTGAGCCTATTGCCATGCACCGGGCACAATTCCACACTCCGAGTCACTACTAGAAATTCTAAATTAGAAAAACCCAATAGCACCCGACCCGGGATTTGAAACCGGGACCTCCCGATCGACAGTAGCGCTTTATTGTTACAGATAAAATGTGTGAAAACTGAAAAAATATACGAAAGTCTAGTAACTGCAAGCTTAACATCCCCGAAACAGATGCTGCGTGAGGTACGCACGTGCGCGCTCACGGAAGCAACTAATTCAGAAGGTAATTGAAAAAATGTGCAATTTCATAACACTCAGCTCCGCACCCCGAACATTACCATTACAATTCTTCCCCGCCTTTGTTACAGAAAGGCACGAGAATAAACAAAACGATAATTGTTCTAGTTTAAACCGCCACGATTTATTTCGGTTGCGAGCAACGTAAAGTGGTTTGTTCACGAGCTACTCTGTTACCCTGCACGATGGATTCGCACAAGGCGTCATAACCTTATCTATGTTTACGAATATGAGCACAGTGTAACCTAACTTATACCCCACAAAGAAGTAGCTCCGTATAACCCATTTTGTATGTACTAATAATAGCTCAGTGTAACCTAACTCATACGCACAAATAGTAGCTCCATGTGACCCAATTTATATGTAAGTACTAATAATAGCTCAGTGTAACCTAACTTATATACACAGAAGCTCGGTGTAACCCAATTTATATGTACTAATAATAGTTCAGTATAACCCTATTTATACCAACCAATTATTAATAATAACTTAGTTTGGTAGTAAATGTGCCTCTTAGCTTTGGGATCAGGTTCAGCCATTAGAGTACAGCACAGATTTTTTTTATTAAACTGACAATATTTCGAGAGCAAACAATGTCAAATTTATTTTAAATCTTTAATTAATCTGTATAAACGTCTATTACAGAAATGACTTTAATCTTGAGATATTCGTTGTCTGCCAGCGATGAATAATTTTGATTATGTGTCATATTTGTATGGTATTTTTTTTTATTTCCTCATAATATAAGATCGTTAACATAATGATCAATAATATTATGTTGGAACTGTTTATTTTTAAGTATGAGCGGAAGGTGGATACGGAGCTTAACGTACAGGTGAATGAATAGCGGAGAAATTAAAATTTTTACGGCTCCCAATGGTTTTATGTTTAATTTGCGATTCCCGCTGTAGGTATGTTCCAATTCACAAAAGAAATTTTAATGTTTTCGAGGGAAGTGAGGTGTAACTTAAGCGCGCTTTTCGTGGAAAAACACTTCGTGTTAAGAGTAATTGTATCAGTTGTTATACTAGATTCAATAGAATGTTATTCAGAATACAAATTTATTGAAAAGTCGAAATAATACGATTGGTACTTATTGCTAATTCACAATTAAATTAGATACAGAATAGATTAATGTTGATTTATTATGATAATAAATTTTAATTATCACTTGGCGAAAGCATTCTATGAAAACCTGGACACTTTAGAATTGTTTTAGAGAGAATTTAAAGTCTTAAATGGCGAGTGGTATCTGCCAATCCGGATATAACGAGCGTAATGGACATAAATCTTAACTATTCCTATTCTAAAAGGAAATACGCGTCCAATAATATAAAATGATTAACAACGTCTTGTTGATGGAGATACTGGCAATGATAAGGAAATTTTAATCGATTTTAATTCTTAATTCATTTAAGTTTGATTCATTATAAACGTAATTGTTATGGAAATAATCTCTTTTAGAATAGAGCTAAATATAAAATTTAAAGTTTTTGAGATGACACATTGCTTTCGTTGATTTTTAAATGAGGTCATCAAATCTGTCGCGCTCGTACGGTCATTAAGAAATAGTGGCGCGCCTATTGCCATACAACGGGCATAACTGAATAAGCTTCATATAAAAGAAAGACTGCCTCGTTGGTCGAGTGGTTGCAAGCGCGGCTGCCGATCGGGAGGTCCTGGGTTCAAATCCCGGGTCGAGTGGTACTGGATTTCCTAATATAGTATTTCTGGTAGTGACTCGTAGTCTGGATTTTTGCCCGGTGTATGCCAATAGGCTCCACCTATTCCATGGGACGTAAACGTAACTGGTGAGACGCGGGAGTGTACTACACTCTGTCTACCTCTTCGGAGATTACAGGCGTGATGTCACGTTTTTAAAAGAAAGGATATTTGCTGTGTTTTAAAACGCGGAGTTTTCCAATTTCCCCAGATTTCCGTTTTACACATGCTGGGTCACATGAGACCGATCCGGTTAACCGTTTTGTGTTGTTTGCCCCGCCCGTGTTTATGCACGGTTCGCGGGAGCGCTGTGTTCTACATAGTTTTAGTCAACAACAACATTTATCGAACTTTTTTCCGTTTTTCATTTTTTTTGTTGGCGAGTTTCGTTTTTGCCGAGGCAATATTTAAAAACGGGATATAGAGAAAAAAACGGATGTTGACAAGAGTTTCAATATTATAAAAGTCTCAATACGGTTGTGGAATTGAAAGTATGTCGAGTTACATCTGTAAAAAAACATAGTTGTGTGTGTTTGAGTGAGTGCGTATGTACTTGGGGCTACACTACACCCCACTGCCTACCCCTTCGGGGATTAGAGGCGTGGTGTTACGTTAATTCTCTACGTATAGACTATGGTATTTAATCAATCTTACAAAACACTAGTTGTTATCTAACAGTTTGAAATTCAAATTTCATACATCCATGATGGATCGAGGCATAACAGTGACAGACGCTCAAAGCTGTTTGGGTTCAATAACGTCACACAAGGGGTCAAAGATGAAGTTGATTTGCTACGTCGAACAGTTGGGATAGAATTTGCGACCAACCTCACGCTTCCTAATTTATATACCTGGGTATATTCGTTATATAAAGCAGCGATAGCCTAGTGGTTAAGAATTCAGCCTCTCACGCCGGGGGTGCTGGGTTCAAATCCATGGCGCGCACCTCTTTATAAAAGTGCGTTTTAAGTTTAAAT
>DWEE01000238.1:0-19502 GCA_018245755.1 Parelbella macleannani | reverse complement strand
ATAGTAAAAAGTCTTAAAACTTAGCAAAGTTACAGAACCCATATACGTCGTAACATCACGCCTGTAATCCCCGAAGGGTAAGCAGAGGAGTGTAGTACACTCCCACGTTTCACCAGTTACGTTTAAGTCCCATGGAATAGGTGATAAGCCTAATGTCATACACCTGGCTGAGACCCAGGCTCCGAATCTCTACTGCAAATTCTAAATTACATCTTGACGTCGATCTGTTAAAAAAGTGGATATTGTACTGTGGTTAAAACTGTCCAATGTTTTAGTATAATTACAAAAAACCGAGAATTCATAATTATTGTATACGTAGATGTATTAAAATATTGCTCAATGTTAAGATTCTATTAAGCAGTGATATTTAAAAACTCGAGTAGCAATAAATACCCTAACGGAAGTTTGTGTGCAAAAGTAAACTTTGTCGATAAAAATACTTCCTACACTTTCACTTAAATCCGTACGCTGTAATCTATTTATACTTACCTGAAACAATATAGAAATATTAGTATTTTTTTAATATAATACACAATTCACAGTAAAAATGTATACATGTACTTATGTATTATGTATATATTCATAGACTTGCAATCATAATAAATGTTCTACGGCAAATGTACCTAAAGACAAACAAAACGTCAATGTATATTTCACCAACACGTGTTCCGGGATAAATTGTCTGATTAGGATATTTAGATGGATTAATTTTAAGCAGGAATCACTTATGAATTGATGTTAAATATATGTGTGGCTGTAGTGACCGCCTAATATTAGACCCGGAATATCTTACAGATACATCTTTGCAGAAAATAAATTTTATATACTTATTATACTAAAATTCCAGTAAAAACGAGTCAAATTTTATACTCAAAGCACATTCATACGAAGAAAGACATTCAAACTATAAACGTATTCGAATGTTGGAACTTGATGGTGACACCGTACACAAACATAACCAGGCCTGCACTAACATATCGATTTTCTAAAGTCCATATTAGAACTGGGAACGTTTATACACAGTGATAACGGTCTGGCGACTTTTAAAGTCCGCATAAGTGTATTTCAAAGCGAAACAAAAATACCACCGGCGGCCATTACAAGTTACGGAGATATGAATAGGCAAACACTAGTCCGTAGACAGTCCTTTGCGAGCGGGACTTAATTAAAATAACGTCACAGAGTACGTTCACAACAGAGGCAACATTAATCTTGTTACTTGTCGCACGTAGAACGACCTCCGTTCCTCTGATTTAGAACTGGATGGCAAATGGAATAAAGAAATTTGCACTTTAATCCTTTCATCAGCTTATGTGTAAGTTTGCGTACAAAATTAAGGAATCTTAGATGCCATATGACACGAAAATGGACAAAACAAAGCCTCAGATGATAATGTTACAATCTGTTAAATTTACTAAGTAATTAATAAAAAATGCAATTTGTAGACTCTATTGGGTAGTTACTCTGTTCGCCACATTATTATTGTAGAGACGGAAACACACACACACACACACGCAGATATGATTACCGTGTGTAAGTACGCCGACTTGCATTAGCTATTTGCAGAGTAAGGTTTAGTATTTATAGAACCTTGAGCGTCAATTTTTAAAGCCCGGTATCCAAGTCCCACTGATCTATATTAGGGGACTTTTATGTATATTACGACATCATGATTATTTCTTATTTTGTGTTTCGTTTTCTCAAATAAGACGGCTACCAAAATAATTAATTCCTAGTGCCACAATCTACCAGTCAAAAAGGGTTGACTGGTAGAGAATGCCACAAAGCACAGAGACCACCCACTATTGATACAATAGAGAATAAATAAACGAGAAAATGTACTATATCAAGTTTTGTCATAATTCGATCTCTATTGTGGTATGGAAATTGCAAACAAGTTTTGTTATCCCTGGTCAGTAGATTCATTTTACGTCTATATCAGTTATTGGAGATACTTGTCCAGAGAGACGGTAATTGTTTCCAGTTTTCCCAATTTCACGCTAAGCTTTTAATTGATTAATTTGTTTTTTACACGAATTTATTAGCGCCTTGTGTGTGAGGCTGCGTCAGCGAGTGTGCAGTTTTCATTGACAACTAATTACCCCTAACAGGCATTTAAGGTTTTGCTTTTTCAATATTTTCATAGTTTCTGTTAGAGCAGCTTGGTGTCTTACCGAGCTAGTCCAACAGAGCTTATACATATATTTTAGTATAGGTATATTTGATCAGAATGGTCAATAATTCACCTTAAATAAATTAATTGATATAGATATAGATATAAATTTAAATGTCATATTAGGTTTATAAAAACCAAACATTTTTTAAAGAATCTCTCTCTATGTATCATTTCGTGTACAAATAATATGCACAACTTCAATGAGTAAAATTATATTGGTAATGGGACATGAATAATATTAATACTAAATTAATTACTCAATAACAATGTAAAAACATTCTAAAGCTTTTAAATCTATGTAATGGGATCATTTTGAATAATTATAAATGATTGAATGCATTGCATTTATTATATTGAATAATTTTCACATATTGATAGACTGCACAATTCACTGGAGCAAAATTCAATATATTCAAATGTAAGATTGCTAATAGAGAGAAACAGGTCACACGTTCACGCGAGCATCCATTCGTTAGATCTTCTAATGAAATGAAATTGATTATGAACTTGAAAGGATCCGGCTCCAAGGACCATGACAAAAGAAAAAAGTGCGCCCCGTGAACGTTCGCAGAATCAACGGAGCGTATGACGAGGGACACTATCGATGCGAGTCAATGGCTCATACGTAGAGTAGCTTAATAATTAATTTTATAACTTTTTTTCTTCTATTTCGGGCTGGTGTGAAGGTTATTAAACTAAAATGTAAGTGTAATATCAAGCCATATTCCTTAAAGAGGTAAGCAGAGGAGTGTAATGGTTTCCCTCTCATATTTCACCAGCCGTATTTTAACATAACATCACGCCTATAATTAACAGAAAGGTAGGCATAGGAGTGTAGTACACTCCCACATTTCCCCAGTTATGTTTACGTCCCATGGAATAGATGGTGAGCCTATTATCATACACCGGGCACATACCCAGACTCCTAGTCACTACTAGAAATTCTAAATTAGAAAAATCCAATAGTATCCGAACCAGGACTTGAACCTAGCACATCTCGATCGGCAGTCGTGCTTATAACCGTTCGACCAACCAGACAGTCATATTTTAAAGTTTCATAAAGTAGGTGGTGAATCCACTGAACTGATCGACACTACCGTATTATAAACAAAATTGGTACGGAAAATTTGCAGACAAATTATTTATATAATTTTGTTAAATATTATATACATATTTATTGCGACATGAATATAATACGAATGTCATCAGGATGTACTTACTCCTACTTGCTATATAGGAGTAGCTATTGGAGTCAGTTGACTTCAAACGTATATGTAAGCAAAGGACATCGTCAGTTAATACTCTCCTGGTCGCATCGCCTAATTGTTATCTGTTTGCGAATGAGTGGAAGAAGATTGTATATAAATGTCTGGGTTATTGTGAACCAAATTTTACATACTATTATGTTATTTTTTGGACTATTTCTATGTTATGTTATATTAAAGTAAGTGGTGTATTTCTACCGATATTTAAACAAATGAACAAATCAGAAACTAGTAGACGTTCATAAAGGCTTTGAACACTAAGTGGCTCTACATAGACATTTTTTAAGACGGCAAGAAGAAATTTCCTTAATGTAAGGTCTTATCAACTAATAACACCAATTTATATGATAATTAACAAAGTTCTGGTAAGCGTTAAAGTTCGAAGTATTTAGCAATGATTTAATATTATTCCTGTCCATTTGTAAAGTACTTTCATAACTAAATTTGGTCGTTTCCTATAAAGACCGTTCTTAGAAGCTAAATGTCATCTTGAGATACTTTTATTTTATCCAATTATCTTTAGAAAAATATTCGCAATTTTCCAAGAACTATTCCTATAGCTGCTTTACATAATTTTTTAATTTCACTCCTTTAAAGAGATGACTCTACCTTTACTGACGGAAGCTAATATTTAATATTCATTCACTATTAGCGGGGTGATGCAATTGCGAGCAGCGGTCGTTCTGGAGAAACCCTTGTTTGTGCAAATTATGTCTTTTAAAAAAATTCTACTATGTAAGTTACAATACATTTCATTTTAAGATAGCGGTAGATATTTCTTCGTCGGATGTTCAAGTTTTTTTACATGTTAACGGCTTTACTCGGCATTGGACCACCCGCTCTGAATCTGAAAAGCTGTTTATCCAAGCCACTGCACTCCGTCTTGCTCAGTTTCAATAACCTTCCTGATGCTTAATAATATTACAAGCTCGCGGATCGCCGGTTTCACTGCAATTTCCATATAAAGAATATTAAAAATAAATATGAGTTTAATAAGAACTTTGTGCATTGGGCTTTTACTTCTGTTGACGTATGTACATAAACGAATACAACTTCATTTAGTCCTATCCAGAACTCGAAAAAGAAAATATCATAACTGTGCTATTTTTCTGCTTAAAAACATTTTCTACATTTGTGTATTTAAATTTGAAGGATAAACGGTAAATGTAACTGATGAAACATGCGAGTGTACTACACTCCTCCGCGTACCCTTTCGGGGAAAACAGGCGTGGTGTTACTGTTTTAAAAATGAAAACTATTTTCGTTATTATAGGTAACTTTGTACTGATATTTTTATCATAGCAACATAGCGACATTTTTATCATAGCAGTAGGCTACGGGGAGCGCATAGTGATATGAATGGCGCGTGGGGCGCGGTGGCGCACAATGCGGTTTAATGAACGTGTCGAGCCCCGCGCGGGGGCGCCCCCGTACATTCCCTTTTTTGTGCTTCGATTTTGCTCAATATCTACATGTAGATAGACAAAAAAAGTTAATACTTAACTTGCATGCGTTTTTCAGCTTTTTCAGGACAGCTGCTTAAATGTGTACGATGTTTAGATGTACTGTATGTAATGTGTTTTACATATGATACTGCCTCATTAGTTAAGTTCTTGCAAGCGCGACTGTTGATCAAAAGGCCTTGGGTTCGATCTTCGGGTTAGCTACGGTCAGAATTTTATAACCTGAAGTTTAGATTTATGTCTAGTGTATGGCAATAAGCTTACCCCCTATACCGTGGTGTAACGTATAACAACACAAGTGAATCGTGGGAAAATACTACATTCCTCTGCCTACCTTTTCGAGGAACACAAGCGTATTGTTATTATTACATTATTACACGGCGTCTTAAAGTTAAAGTCAGTATGAAAGCCATTTTACTTTCCTAATATTGATAATAACCTATCCCTATAGAAATATGTATATTCATTCACAAATGCAATTTCTAAATGCTGTAGTACACTAAAATAACTATTCCAAGCTACGAATATTTCGAGAGCCCGTTGAGCTTTATCGTTTATACTGTCATCTGGTGTCTATCGATTGGTCACTCACTGATCTCAAATATTAACTAGAGTTGCGAGTTTTAATTATGAATAAGACGGCTCAGTTTTTATTGACGATTTTCCGTTTTTATTGTCACGAGGCAAATATCTTGTAAGTAAAGATTAAATTTATTTAATAGATACAAACGAAAAAAAAAGTAAAAGAGCGGAAAAATACATGTCCCCTTTAATCCGCGAAGAGGTAGGCAGAAGTGTCTAGTACACTATCACAATACACTAATACAATGAAAACTATTGAAACGGCTATTAACTGTTATCAAGAACGAATCAAAACCTGTGATTGTCTGTATGGGCCTTAACGCCATGTTGTTTCTATACCCTTTTATCATACTATTGCTTAAAAGACGGGACACCTCTAAGAATGAGAGGGTTAACGCCATAGCCTGCCATTCTGGCCATGTGCGGGCTGGTGAATTTCACACGCCTAAATTTTTTAATCTCTAATCTGTGCAGGTTTCCTTACGATGTTTTCCTTCACCGTTAGCAAGTGATATTCAATCTTTAAACGCAGATTTTTGAAAAGAGATGCGCGCCATAGATTTGAACGCCATTTTATTCTGTGTCCAAATAAATATCGCACAAGTAATATATCTATATAGTATCTACAGGTTTTACAAATATTTCACACTAGTATACTACACATGTAGCGTTTTATCATTAACAGCGTAGAGTCGCACAAAGCGGTTTAATGAAGGCAGCAGCGCTTCGCCCCATTCGACTCCCTCCCTTTCTACGTTGGCATCGCTCAGCTTACCCGTAAAAAAACATCAAAAGTGTAAGTCTATGAAAATAAATAATGTAAAATCTATCAACATGTTACATCAATAACAAAGAACATATTGAAACTCTTATAAATTACATTCCAATATAATTATTTGATACATTACTCAAGTTTGTTGTAACATTGGCTCCAGTAAGTATATGTATAAAGATACATTTTTAGTGAAATGTCGAGTGGTCATTGAAGCTCATAGTATCTGCCGTGAGATAGACTTGAAGATAGACTGACTATTTACTAATTGTTTAGGACCCTAGGGGCCTTTTTAAAGGCATCAAACGACCGAATATACATATGTATATGAGTGTATCACAACCGTTAACAGAATTATTTATTAAATTTTTTTGAAAGATTTGGACAATGAAGACCACTAACTTCTAATACTTATAAGATTAATTAATCAAAGTAAATAATTGTCTTGCGTATTACACAAAGTAATTAATATATATGTTAAATTAATTTATATTGCATAAAAATTAGTCAATAAATTGAGCTGTGGTTCTATAAACTTAGTCTATCATTTCCAAATATAGATAAAACAAATTGGCTAATGGTAATTATTCAAATATATATTATAATCAGGAACATTCTGTGAATTAATTAATTATTATTCAACTGAAATATGATAAAAATTATCAGAAAATAATATTATGATCCATTTTTAAATATCGAACGTTACAGAATTCGGATTTTCACCGTTGACCCGGAAATTCTCTGTCCATTACACATTTCGAGGCTCGCAGACCGGAAACTTTACGACAAATTTTGCATTCTCGCCGAAAACCGTTGAATGCCGCATTTTTCAGCTGAAAACCAGACGTGAGCGCTCTTTCGACAGCCTTCAGAGCGAATGCGGAAATACTATTTTGAAATTTACCACCGAATCATATTCGCCGTAGTAGCGGATGCGCTTTTACGCGTTTTGTTTTTATCAAAAATTCTTCTATAAGGAGATTAAAAAAACGGGCCTATTTCAGTTAAAAATATATGGAGATTTTCGACAAATTCACGCCGAACGAACTTTTGCCATTCAACAGAACCTCCAGCTATTTAATATCACCAGTTATCGCCTAGTGATAGATATTTATCCGCATTTCATAAAACTTAAATTTTTAATATTATTTCAATGTTTTTCACAAATAGTATTTCTCTATAAACTCTTATTCTGGGCTACCGTTTAATCACAGACTATTATACGCTTGACACAGACATCACCAATGTAATAGGAAGAATATTTTGTATTTATTATATTGGTAACACATATTATACATAAATATTAGCTCCCTGCGATCCCTTTAATAAATCATAAAATCGAAAATTCACTCACTAAGTGTTACGACATTTAGCCGTCGGAAATACGACCCTTCCTGAAATTCATGACAAAAGTTTCATCCTAAATTTAGATCAGAAACGGTATTCAGCGAAATTACTTAATATCAGGTGAGTTGTTGATTTTGAATAAGGATTGAGTACAAGTATGTGAATGTCACGTTTCGTCGCATATTATGTTGCAAAATACCATTCGCGAATGCAAATTAAAACATTGTCAAAAGAAGAATGTTGTATAAAAATAATAATTGTTTTATTTATAGTAAAATGACTAACATATAACTTGAGTGTTATTGTTAATGTCTCATATTAACTCAGATTTGCGATGGAAATATAAGAGATATAGCTATAGCATTAAAATAACTAGTTAATAACGTTAAAACCTGTAAAATATACACAAAAAAACCATTATAACGAAAAAACATTTAGTAACGTAGTAGGTAGAATTAAATACTATTTTATGGGAAATACACGTAAGAGGATGTATGTAAAATGACTAATATAATAACTACTTATCGCACAGTTAAAGTGTACATTTCAGATAGAGGAACAATGAAAACGAGAAGAGGTCGTAATTGCTCGTATATCACCAAATAAAAACTCCAAACTACCCTTCTATTCCCCGGCACATACATAAATCAGTTGCATTCGACATACGAGTATGCACAATGCAATTCTAACGAGCGTTCATTTGGACTTTGGCGAATTACATCCGAATCCCTTTGGGACGTCACACGGGCTCGTGCCCCATTTTTTGGGGTATTTCGGAGCGATGGAAAAAATCTAATTCAATTTGAGAATCGAAAAGTAGGAAAAACTCCCTATAGTGTTGTGTAGCCCATCTCCCGTGGCACAGATATTTGCATTTAAGATAGGAACGTCCCGTGGGAGAAGTACGGTTTTGCAATACATTCATACATTTAAAGCGTTTTTTAAAGTGGAAAGAAAACTAGGCAGCGAGCATACGAATAGATGCAGGGAATGTTTTAAGTTTGTGTCGTTTGTGTTCTGGAATCACCCGATTGAGGAACGAATACCTGGACAGTCTACACGTGTCATGTTCTCTCTGCGTCAGGATCACAACGTACTATTGTATGATTAGTCTGGAAGCTTCTACTAGTAGATGAGAAAACGTTGCTTCCTTTGAAAAATTTTAACAACCGTTAGTGATTTAATAAACGCTCAAGCAAAGAACGCTTTGAGTGCGTTACAATGATTTCAAAGTAATTCAAACCAGTGACCAGGATTATGAGTTTTAATAAGAGGGAGCACACACTCACAAATTATTCTTTCAAGGCCTTATTTAATTCCACCCGACGCTGGAAATTAGTGGAAATTATATAACTCGAAAACAAAACATACAGATGTAGTGACAACGCAATATAATCATTATCTACCCCCGGACCGTGAAATATTTCTTTTTTTCTTTTGGTATACATATTTTATTACATTTGTTATTATCAAAAGAGTTGTTCAATAATGTTTTTTTGTAGAATAACAAGATTTTTGTTTCCTTTACGTTTACCCTGATTATATGAGAATTATTGAAACGATGTAGGTAAAATAATAAAAGAATGGAGACGAAGTCGTTATACAGATTAATGAACACATGGATCAATTTAGACATATATATTTTAAATTTAAAATAGAGGTATACGGTAACAACTGCGGCATCCTGTATAAAAAGTGAAAATGTAGACATCATATTTCGTACATAATTAGCCTCGGTGCAACCGAACCATACGAAATATAGAAAAGAACGAAAACTCAGTCATCGTTCAATTGCATACAAATTTCCCCTAACACGAGTATCAGTCATCAATTGTGTAACTCACTCCGCGAACCATTCGTTCCTACAGAGAACATTTCAACAAATTAACGTATAACGTTTCAATGGCTCTTAGGTCTTTTAAGAATAGTAATCGCTTCCCGAATGGCTGAATCAAAATTTTAAAAGGAATGCCATCAAATGACAATCTTATCGTAAAAACCGTAAGGTAGAGTTTAACTTGCGCATGTATACTTGTGAACTTGTGCAAGTGCACCCCGATAAAACGGGGCCGAGGAAGGGCGGGAGGGGGTTAGGGAGCTCGGCGGTCGCCCAGGATACGAGCTCGGCCCGGGCTGAGCTCCTGTCGGGGTGTAAACATCCCTTTACAAACTCTACACCGCACAAATCAATGAAAATTCAACTTTATTACTGCTTCCGTGAACTGAGAGTCGTATAGAACTACCATCAGTAATATGAATTAGCCAACTATAGCGATATGAGTACAAAAAGAAGCTTAGTAAACATGCAATGCATCTCCGTGTACCTTATTCCCTAGACATAGAATCTATTTTTGTGGCATCTAATACGCGACAGGTATATTGAGAACGGTAGCAAATTGAACTTTATTTCTATACACTTACGGTAATTTAAATCTGGAATATTTTGGGTCTTGCAACCGCTTTTCAAGCACTAATTCGGTTATTTTTAAGTATTCCTTTTATGATTACATTGCAAAATGTACTTTGTATCGGCATGGTAGAGTTAGTTTTTATTTACGGGACTGGAAACGAGGGAGTGTGGTGGACCCATTCATAATGATGGAGACATCGAACGCTCAGGTGTTTAGGTTTTAGATTTATATTATTTTGCGTCTCCGACGTAATTTATTACATTATTTGTTCGTAATTCAATTTATAAATATGTAAAATATATTTAAGGTTCCTGTAGGCTTTTTTATCTCTTCCTGTAGAAATGAAACATTGTTACACTAATAAATAATTAGAGAATTAGTTTAATTGCGCTACAAGCACTAATAAGTCATTTATGGGTTAACTAAGCGGAAGATGTTCAGCTTAAAACTGTATAAAACTTTTCTTGGGTAAATCAAATATATACTAATAAAACTACTTTATAATCGTACAACCAATAAAAATGTAACATCATGCTTGTAATCCTCGAAGGGGTAGGCAGAGGTGTGTAGCATACTCCCACCTGTCACCAGTTACGTTTATGTCCCATGGAATAGGTGGTAAGCCTATTACCGGGCATAGATCCAGACTCCGTGTTACTAATAGAAATTCAAATTTAGAACAATTCAAGAGTACCTAACCAACGTGATTTGAATCCAAGACCTCCAATTGCGCAGTCGCGCTTGCAAAAAATACAACGCGTTAATAATACATACAACCAGATTAAAATTTACATAAATCTAGTCTGTATGTCTGTATACATACACTTAATGAACGATATACCTAAATATTTATAGTTATGATACGTTTATCACCTTTAGGGGCCTCTCGTTCGGATGAAAAAAGGAGGCGGAAAAAATGCTCAGTACTTTTAAAAACAGGCAAAAAAATGGCATGTTGCTTCATGGCTTCGGTCCGATAATGAGCGTGTGTAGCAACTTACCGTGCCTGTTAATATCGCGTCGTAATCATGCACTTATAAACCCAGTTTTATAACTACATAATATAATATTAGTTATACAAACAGGCTGATAAAAATTTGCAATCAACTCCAAGCCTGTTATATTTTGTAATGGTCCTTGGTTTCAAAACAAGTTTTGCTTTTAATAATAGCCTTGAAAACGCTTCTCTTTCAATTTGTGGGTGAAGATATAATATGAAAATACTTATTAAATATGATTAACCTATATTAATCATTTCTAATCAGTAATTAAATATTTGTATTATTTATGTAGTACACTTTACAATTAAAATGGCCGATATTGATCTCCTTACTCTATGCCGACTTTGTGTATACACAGCTTTATGATCAGAAACAAAATTTCATTGGAAGAGCAAAAACATTGTCATCTTATTTGATTGTAAGTGGTTACTAATTCTGTTAGGTGGCCGGCCTTAAAGGAATATTCTAAGGTTACGTTCGTAGAGTCATACATTATACATATATATCGAAGGCACATCGTAATAAAGTTTATGCCATATATTTTCATATTAATAAACATTTGTGCTCGAAGGGTCCTTTCGAGGGCTGCTTAGAGTCTTATTGGTACAGATGAAATTTTCTTAATCAGCGTGTATCGTCGTAAAAGGGGTTTATACATATATATATCAACTTAAGGATTGAGATTTGATAATACTAATAAATTTGACAGATGATATTCTAAAGAAGATAGTTATTTTGTCGTGATGTGAGTAGAATTGCAGCTCACCAATAGCAACGTTAGAATTTTTTAGAAAATAAGTATGGCATCCTGTCATTATGGGAAGACTTGAATGTAGGGACTATAAATGTATTCCTAATAAATACATTGGTGGAGAAAAATAAGTCTGACCCGTTAAATACATCAAACACATGTCATAAGGATATTTCCGCTTTCATTTCATTTCACTTGAACTCGCAATGATTCTTTAAAAATACGGAAACGTGTTTAATATCATAATTGAAACTCAAAAGAATTTTCCGACTTACTAAAATGGTAAGAGACTGAAATTAAGAAGAGCAAACGTTTTCAGTAAAAAGTTTCACATTTGAGATTATTATTTCCACACGAATGAAGCGTGTACTTATTTGTGAACATTTAAAACGTAAAAGGAAATTCGTTGGAAGCTTTTATGTAGAGCTGCTACGATATTATTGCAAAATAAAATTCTTCAAACATGCTCTTGGTTCCTAGTTCAACGAAACACATGTAAAATTTTAATGTAACTGTATCAAGCTCTAACGCTGACATTGACGTATCGTAAACTATATGTTGAAAAGATAGCATACGATCAACTGCTAAGTGAATAAATAATGGGAGCTAATTTTATCAAGCCTCGACCGTCATGTGAATGTATGACTATCCTTTTATATTGTTAGGATACCCGATTTCTTAATGATTGTTCTAGAATAATTGGCATGTTTACAATTTTATTCAACAATTGGTTTGGTTTTAAATATGTCTATTATGGTTTCGACGCGTATTTCTATTATGTCTTGATGGGTTTAATGAAAAGAGATAGAGTCATACGAGTAAAAATTAATTCATGACACTTATTTTTAACAATTTTATGTATTCATATAATTGTTTTTTTTTTTTAAAAAAAAGGAATATAATAAGATATAACAATTATTTATATAATTGTTATATCTTATTATCAGGTATACCACATATTTAATATCGCACAGGTCAGCATCAAAGCATATCTCACCATGTTGCTCTCGTATGTATTGGTAGACGACGGGACAGGACAAGGGATCGGTGGACTAAGAACTAATTAAAAGTAAGGATTAATACCTTTCCTAAACTATCAAAGGTGCTGTAACGTCTTCGTAGCGATTAAATTCGCTAACAACGAAAACGGTCCAAAAAATTTGCCACTATCGACCACCCTAGCTTATTCAAAAAAACACCGCCACGCTGTCTAATACAATGATATATAACACTACAATGATATTAGGACAACAAGCGCTTCATACAAAATGTAATGATGTAATAATATACATTAAAAAAACACACATCATATTAAGTGTAAATATAAAACAAAGTGTAAATACAATACAAGGACGTGCATAATTGAAATTCAGCAAATACAATCCACGCAAGAACCCCGTGTAAGTCTCTCGCTAAGAGTTCCACTGTACGCTCACTGTACCGCACAAAACGATTTTAAATAAAAATGAAAAGCTCAACGCACACAAACATTTCACAGCTACAGAAGGTGGCGTTCCCATTATTCCGCGCCGCGAATATTGCTAAATATGTACTGGCTTAATCACAGACACGTGTAAATTGTAGGGTGTAGCAGCTAAGAGACTTATTAGAGTCGATGTGTGAGAACTTAAATGATATTAATGATTATATGGCACTCACTTCATTTAGAAATCATTGTATAATATAACGAAAACAGAATATGTAACATAACCAAAATAACAGTACAGAATGACTATTTATTCGTACCATTTATTTATTCCTTTGCCCTTTGATCACATTAAAATCACCTCTCGATGTGATGGCTGTTTTTATCTGTTGATAGGGAGGCTGCTGGTTCGGCCCCACCCAGAAAAAACATTTGTGTGATGGGCAGTGAATGTATTATGTCTTAGTGTAAAGTTAACAATAATACAACAGTACAAAGTATTTTATCAAATTCAAATTCAAATTCAAATGTCATTTATTCAAAATTGGTTCAATAGAACACTTTTTGCAGGTCAAAATGAAAATCGAAATGAAATCGTCGAAATGAAATGAAAATCGTAAAGTTTACGTCATTTTGAGACACAAACGACGTACAGACGTAGTATATTTAGAATTAAAACACAATTGTCATTGCCTGCTCGAAATCGTGACGTAGTCTAGTAGATAGTTTTTTGGTACACCTGCGCCATAGTTGGGTACTACATAGTTAAAAGGGTGTGGCGGCTAGACGAGCTAAAGCCAGTAGTGTTTCAACTAAGCCTTGAAGGCCAGCGGCCCATGACTGTGCAATGAATAAATCTATTAAGCCTATTTAATACGCATCTATATAATACAAAAATATCCAGGAACTACCATTATTAACCATTATCATCATCATTATTATCAGCCCGTTATCGTCCACTGCTGGACATAGGCCGCTCCTATAGCACGCCACAGAATTTGATCTTCATCTCTTCGCATACAATCACTGCCAGTCAGTTGGAGCAAACGTATTCTGGAGTTAATACCCACACCTTGGCAAAAATAGCATTGGAAGCCCTCCAAGAAGGTGGCGTGAAAATATACACAAAGTAGCTGGCAATGGTTGGCAACCAACCATACGTAATACGTGAAATGAGAAGTCACAAGCAAAGCTTACTCAATACGCATGTACATATATGAACACAAATACATATTTACCGCAATCATTTACGAATCAAAAATAAATAAGAAACCGCAAACATAGCCCGCAACTCTACATACTATGTATATTTTTTCATCATTTTAACGACGCAAATATTCCAACTACCTGCTTAATTACAACCGCGTGCAAATTACATAATGAACCCGCAAAGAAACCTACGAGAGCGACTCAGAGCTTACATTAATTACAGTAGTAAGAGTTGAGGCTTGCCGTTTTGTGCAAATGTAGAGTAACATTTTATATTACAGTTTATTTAAAAACTTTCTCTGGTGTCGCGCAAATTGAAACTCAGGTTATTTCTTATATTAAAATGGCAATATGTATTATTCTATTTATGTGTTTATGTTAGGCTAAGTTTAAAGAACATAACCAACGTGCAAATAATATTTGAATTTAAATTTTTTATTGAAGCTTTAACAGGAGAACAATTAATAATAATAACCATATATTGAGACAACTTGGTACCTCAAATTACTGGAAGTATTTTTTAACAATTTACAATAGATGGACTAACAGACAGAGTTACCTCCAGGCCTGGTCATAAGTCTGTAGGATTATACGCGTAAATATTACATAAGTCGACACACATTATTCAACGTGAACAACAACGTTGTTCATCTCGCTAAATGTGAGAATTAAAGTCAAAAAAGTCATATCAAATACGACCTGTTATTTTACACCGTAATAATTAAGACTTTAATATAACTTGTTGCTAACCTCAAAAATACAGAAACGTTGTTAATGTTTTACGATGAACAAAATGGCGTCGAGCGGAGAAAAGTGTACAAAGTTTTGCAATTAATGTTGACAATCGACTCTGCGCCTTATGTTAATATGGATAAGGTCGCTGATGTTTGCGTAGGTGGGTTGTTTTCGGAACTTTATGAGATTCCCTCCGTATAGCCTTTAATAGTCCGTCTGGGGCTTTCCTCGTAACTCGGACTCGTAAAACGGGGTCCGTAGGTTTCATACGTACACCACTTCGCCTCTGTGAAAATCGCGTCTGTGTTTTTAGTTTGTGGTTCCACGGCGAATTGATAAAGACTTTATTGTTATTTCGGACAGATGTATCTGCAATGGAAATTAAACAAAAATTGCAACGATTAATTTACGACGACATCCTGCCTGTTTTTCCGGAAGGGCTAGGTAAAGGAGTGTTGTGCAGTCCGTTTCACCAATTATGTCTTATTTTTCATTGCGGAATAGGGGGCGAGCCTACTGCCATACATCGGACGCGAAACGAGTCTACGTATTTCAACTAGGAATTACAAGTTAGAAAAACCCAATAATACTTTAACTACATGAATATAATATTATTATCATCATTATCGGCCTACTCCTGTTCACTGCTGGACATGGGCCATTCCAATAGCACGCCACTGAGCTCGATCTTCAGCTCTTCGAATAATAATCTAATAAAATACCCTGTATAATAAATAAATAATACATATATCTAAACCCAATCGCGAGACAAGCAGTTTATACAATTGGGGTAATCTATTGCCACTGCTAACCGATTTGATTTTAATGTGTTGGAAACAAATTATACGTAACATGAATATATCATGTGTGCTATTCGTGATATATATGTATACATATGTATATATTTTTATGATAAATTCGTATTGCATTAGCACCTTTCACCATGACACCTATATATAATTTTTCTGCTGTCACTTATTATAATTTTGTACATACTCGTAAATCGTATACAAAATAGGTATATACTTATATATACACAGATTAAGATTTCATTGTATCCATTCATTGAGTCATAAGTATGTACCATATATTTGAGGATTTGGTAATATTTACAGTATTCTCTCAGTTGTGAAAGATGATGATGCTTCCATCTAAGCGATAGAGTTTGTAACTGGGTTGGGTTTCAATATAATGATGTAGTCGTAGCACTTGCAGTAGAGCCGTAGCTTCGATTCACCGTAGAGTTCTCTATCTACATCGCGTAGCATTACCGTATCTACGTGAGCCTTCCGCGTTGCTGCGCGCACCAATACACTTCGTATTGATTAATGAAATATATTTTTACGGTTCAATAGCGCTAAGAGAAATTCGAAGTAATGATATAAAAGTCATTACGCTATAGAGGCCAATAATATCTTGTGGCAATCTTCGAAACACGTGGTACTGGTTCCAAATGTTAAACCAGTACGATATCTCTTTTGCTTCGAGATTCGAAATATAAATATTCCATAACCGAATTATAAATAGGTAAATGACCCTTTTTGTATGTCTAAATTAAACACTTTCAGATTGAACTCGTTACACCGATTTTTATAACAATTATTAGGGAGGTAATTTAAAGTGTATAAAACTTAACTAGAATACACTTTCTTTGAAAAAAAAAAGTTTAAATTTTTCATGGTTAATTTTTTAAGATCAACAGAGATTGTTGAGGAGTTTTGGAACGTGGAAATCGCCGTAAATATTATAAATGACGTGATATTCAAATAAACGACAAAACCTTAAACACAGCTATAATAAAGTTAAACATGTCACAATAATTTTTGTTTTCTATTTCGCCTCCCATCACCCTACTCTCACAGCGACAACACTCGTTTAGCTACTCAGTGCTTAACATTAAAATAATCCCCAACAACGGAGCTCCCTCCTTCTTTCGCGCCCAAATCGTGATTTGACTACGTGCTCGTATAAATCTTCCGGACATTTCGAGTTGTGCCCGCGACGCCCGACGGGTGACCGATTGCAGTCATTTGTCACAATGTCCGGACACTGTATCGGTCCGGACACTGTATAGCGACGCTCATGGCCGCTCTTATTAATCCGTGCTTGAGTTAGGGATACACATTAATTTTTTACAATACATGCGGCCTGTGATATCACGAACTTGAACAGATACTAAGACATCTAGCTTTCATAAATACTTTACCCGTTCTCGGGTTCCTTAAGAATTTTCATCAACTTTATCAACCAAGTCTTATTACCAACACTTCTCATCCCGTTGTCTTGAACTACGATTTTTCATTGCATATCGCAAGCTATGAAAATTGCTAACAATGTGAACTCTCATATGGAAATAAGTAAGTGTTGTCAGAAAGGAGATTTGGTGAGGTTATTATTAAATACGTTGAATTAATTGTCACATTAACAACTAAATACTAATTAACAGACATAAAGACAATCCAGCTCAAGGTAATTTGTAGGTTTCCTTAACCAGTACCGCTTCATATGGCTCGTGACTGCTACCCACTCAATGGTTGATATCTTTATGAAAGAAAAATAAATATAAGAATGACGGCGACAAGAGTTTCCGTAAATTGGGGTGTATAATTCGATGTCTTTGAATGTACTCCAGGTATGCCACAGAGGTTCGCGTGTCAGTAGTCGTTCTTGAAAGAAGTAGGGCCTTTTCTGTATATAATCGTTCGTTGGCCCCTTTGCTTTGAATCTTTTGGCTAATTTTTCAGGCAGCGATAAGAGGGGTCAAGTTAAGTGGGGTTCACTTAGGGGCAGATTTACCTCTAGCATTTTTATTAGGTCAGACTTTGTGGTGTTATTTTTAGAAATAGGCACAAAATTATTATCAGTACATTTTGATTCGTTATTAGCGTCACTTACCTTCCATAATACCCGTATACAACAATGGTACCCGTACTATCAATAAAGTATGGTTGACGCCAATTATGATAAACTACAATACACATTTACAATACACACTCCTACATTTCCTCTAAGGGATAGGCAGAGAAGTGTAGTACAATAGACAACAAATTATGTAAACATAATAAAGTACGATATATAACTACGAATATTAGAGGATTTCCAAGCACAAAGCACACGTCAACGCAGAACACGAGCCATTCAAACAGGCCTCGTATCGCCAATGTTCGTTTTTGTTAGTGTAAATGTTATACAATTTAATAAACTACGCTATATAACTATAAATATTAAACTATGTTTACAAGTACGTCAGCGGAGTACACGAGCCCTTCAGACATAAGGCAGGCCTCGTATGGCCAGTGCTTGTTTCTGTTGGTGGAAATGTTGTATAATATAAAGTCTTAACTATCTCAAAACACGTATTAGCGAGGTAATGCTCGGAACGTGAGCGGCTGGCGCGGGCGAGAATTATAAACTTCGTTGGAACCAAACAATACATGTTGTGTACTGTAGACTATACTCGGTCTGTGTGCGATAGGCCGGTCTTAAGAGTTTAACAGCTCTCCACCGGCAATGACGAGATGAAATGAGTAAAATAACAATTGGGAATTTTACATGCGTCCTTTTAAGGTTAAATAATGTAACATCACGCATATAATCCTCGAAGAGGTAGGCAGAGGAGTATAGTACACTCTCAAGTTTCAATAGTCACGTTTATGGTTCCCTATTGTGAAGGTTGTGAGTCTATTGCCACGCACGGGACAATAATCTAAAATCCGAGCCAATACTAGAAATTTCAAGATAGAAAAATCTAATAGTACCCGACTTGATGATCGAACCCTGAAGCTCTCGGTAATCGCGCTTGCTACCATGATCATGACATGTATAACAGAAAAATACTCTGAAAAGTTTTTAATGGTATTTCTAAAGACAGCTGTTAAAGATACGTAATTATATAATACTAACTTACTCGTAAAATACTTTGGTACTCCATTGAAACAAAAAAGACCCACACCCAGAAAGCGAAGCAAAAACAAACACGACAACATTGAAAAAGTGAGAACGAAACCAATTAAAAATTCAATATTCAAGCGTATGATTCAATTAATCTTAAGCTTGCTATCATCAGAACAAATATTAGTGAGTGTACAAACCGCGCGCCCCGCCCGGATCGAACCCGCACCCGAGGCGCGTGACAATAATTGAAACAACAGAACACCTAATCACGAAGGCGAAGGGAAGCACGCTCCGCTAAGTAAATATGTTGACATGCGACACAATTGGGTGGGTACGTACGGGTGTAAGAATGCGACATCTGTTCATATTTCGGTAAATTCACAACCGCGTTATTGGTGAAGCGATTTAACAATCTCCATTTCATTATTCTCGAGTCATGTAGAATGAATCAATTGTACCAGAACGCACAG
>DWEE01000237.1:0-19505 GCA_018245755.1 Parelbella macleannani | reverse complement strand
CATAGGCCTCTCCAATAGCACGCCACTGAACTCGGTACTCAACTCTTTGTTCATGTTGTCACTCCACCTAGACTCTCTAGGGAGTCTTACGGTACGCTTGCTAAGTTTTACTTTCACCTTTGACCCTATATCCAAGTGACGTATACCGAAGGTTTTGGGAGTACAATCAATTGCTAATGATGTTCCATCTGGTGGCAACTCCAACGACACGTCGTAGGCTCGTCAGTGGACCGTGTTATTCTTAACTTTCTCCATTAGTCCAGTTATCAGTAATGCGCAGGGTATCCGCTACGGCCGTGTTGAGATTACTGCGGATTTGGTCAGACAATTATATTAGAGGTTGGCCTCTCGGTTTTTTGCCCTTAATTGTCCTTATGATGCAACTCGATCCATGTACGCGTCGTGATGCACTCGCAATACTATGTTACGTCATTAAATTTAGGACACAGTGATCCATGATTTAATGATCCGATTCACGTCGTTCCGATCTTTAATACCATTTAATCATCTAGAGAAATGTAATCCCGGATCTATTGGCAATTATTTTGTTCTTCGCGTAGTCTTTTGAGATACAAATGAGCATTCATTTATGCTTGGGGATTCCGGTTCATTGGTCGCTCTTATGTAAGATTAAATCGTTGAACATAAAAGCTGTGTAACGAACGAAATAATGAAGTGAAATTTGTGCTTAAGATATATTTAAGAGGCACTCGGCGCGCCATTACTAACATCTAACGATGTGTATATATAACTTAGAAGAAAGCGATCTTGCCCGCTTAAAATATTGAGACAATGAAAGCTATTGTGTTCATAGATAACATAATCAAGATTTTTTATAAAAAATGTCAAATCTAATACTTCGTTCATACGAAGCTTGTAGAATGGTTAAGAATCAGAGACAGTTTTACGTCCTGATAACCAGTGTTGTATATTGTTTTTTGTGTTCAGAGAGATCTAAGTTCGATCCCCGGTCGGGTAACAATTAGATAATATACTAAAATTGCTGTTTTGAGTTTATATAATTATGTACAGTCATGATTGTCTTAGTGTGTGTCCATGTTATCTTCTTGAAGGTCAAGGCGTTATTAATATTAGTTTTCAATAATACCAATAACTAGGTCAATAACATTATCAATTCTAGAATTAATAATAATAATAACAATAATAAGTTTTTAACGAATTTAATAATATGTCACTTTACTATACGTAGTACGATTTTAAAAAAACTTACATCACAAATGGAAACCTATGCTGTTGCTTAGATACAAATAAAAAAGGACATTCGGCATTGTGGCATACTATAGTGTTAGCCCTCTCATTTTGTGAGGAGACCGGTGTTTCAACAGTGGTATGACAACAGGGTAGGAAAAAAACTTTACATTTATAAATATCAATATTCTCAATATTCTTTGTAAGATAAAATTCTCAATTATGTATTTTGAAAGTACTTGAATGCTCGTAGGTAATTCTAATAATTCCAATTAAGATTAAAGCGTGCGTAAATAATTCAATGTGTAATTTAAACCAGCTGTGATGGAATTCAGCTGTGTAAATAATAAATGCACTCTAGACTGATGGCCGCACATCGCCGTTTGGTAACTGTAGATCACAGAGTGAGAATTTTAAGTTGAGTTTTATTCTTGATTACTGATTATTCGATTCTAGAGGATAATTGCACATTTTGTTTAGTTAGGATTCCAATAAGCATTACCTAAAGGATGTAACATAATTATGACATGTTGTACTCGTATGTACGAGTACATATATTCAACGGAAAATGTTGCTGCGAGTATATAGTGGTTAGTTAGTATTAGCACATAGTAACGCAACATCACGCCTGCATCTGCCCCGAAGGTGTGGCCAGGGCGTGTAGTACATCCCAGTTGAATATCCTAAATTACTGTACTCATATGTTGTAGTAAGATGGATAGTAATTGATTGTTTTTATAAAATATGTACCTATATTCCTTTTTAAGTATAGAATCTATTAAGATGTATGATGTATGTATGTACTTCTAAGTACCTATATACTTAGTTTTTTAGTTGTACTATAACTTCATATTTTTTCGTATTGGTCAAATAGTTTCCTAACTTCATATCTGAATACTCAGTTTCGATAGGCAGCCTGATAACATAATTTATCTAACATGTCCATACGAAGTCCGAATGACACTGCGGTATTGAAACAGACGAGTCACGCTGAGCCACGCGGGTCAGAGAGAAAAGTCAGGTATTGGCATACGGTAAGTCAGATTTTCCCAAGAAAATGTATGTCCAATCAGATTTACGAGATGACCTTTTGTTATTTTTTTTCATGTGATATGCTAGCGTTGGGTCGCGATCCCGTCTGATGGAAAACGCATATATGCGTCCTAAGGCAGAGCACGCATGCCTAGCAAGAGCCTATTCACCCTTGTTTTGAAGAATCCTACGTTGTATGTGTCCTCTTTATATTTAATTCTTATTTAATTTTGATTTAGCATATTTGGGAGCGAGTTCTTACTGGTATTAGGGTGCTCAGGCGACCTACAAAATTGTAAGCTGCTATTATCACATTATTGCCTTGGAGCGTTAGTGGGTATAATTAAAATAATAAGCAGATCACTATGGGTTATTGTGATTTATTCTAGTGAAATTTGGTAATGTCAAGTATGAGTTACGTAGTGGTTGCTAGATGTATTACAGAAAGCATTGAATAGAGTTGGTGGATGTTCGAAATAATAAGCCTGGAGGTTGTAGTTCCATTGGGCCAATAATTACCTGAGTGTCATGTTGTGCAAGAAAATCTATATAATTATTCGTTTAAATGTAATTTATCAGCCACCTGGTTAGTACAGTACAGGCTGCACATAGCTTAGGAATACATAATTGTGTGTGGAGATATCCCAAGATATCCATAATAAATTTTATCTATAGGCAGATATCAAAACAATAGGACAGTGTTTTTTATTTATTTGCTAATTGTTGACTGGGATGTCCTGGTTTCTAATACCGGGTCTTAATACTAGTGGATTTTTCTAATTTATAATTTTTAGTAGTGACTCGGAATCTGGATCTGTGCCCGGTGTGTGGCAATAGGCTCACCACCTATTCCATGATACGTAAACGTAACTGGTGTAACGTGGGAGTGTACTACACTCCTCTGCCTACCCCTCCGGGGATTACAGGCGTGATTGACGTTAAGAAAGGCTACCAGAAAACCCAGTAAAGGTTAAAATATGCGGGAGACAGATTTATTTAGCGTTATATTATATTATATGTAGTCATGTATTGGCAACAGTAAAGCTGTTGGTATGCCACGGTCGCAGTGGGTCTTGGGTTTAATCGATTCCCAACCTCTTCAAACAAAGAGTATATTTTGACAGATCCCAATTTCTATTCGAGTTGCCTTACCCTGTTGTTAAGGAAAAAGCGTTTGTTGGAGTATTTAGTATGATTTGTTTTTACATTTAACTACGCTATCAATGTCTCGTCATCAAAAAATTTCTGTAAATGTCGTGATTTAGTAGCAATACAGTACTAGCTTATAACTTTGAGTTGTGTATACATATGTATATACAGCTCATAAAACAGATATAAAGATACAAAGTAAGTTATGTTGACAAATCTAGAATAAGGTAGCTGAGACATTTATCATTCTTGTTACATAATGACTACAATGTATCCCTGACGTGGTGTTAGGGTTCGTTAGTTACTAAGTTAATTTTACTAATCTTGTGTTTGTTTGCACGTCATCCTTCCACAATGGTAGCTGCTTGATTAACTACTCGTAAGTTGGATAGCCGGGCCCAGACGACGTCTACTCATCATAGCTGGATAGTTCATTAGAATAGGCTAAGATTAGTATAGAGCTATTATTATAACATATCATCACACCTGTATTATCTCGAAGGAGTAGACAGAGGAATGTAATAAATTTCCTTTTCATTTCTATACGTCATAAAATGGAATAGACGATGAGCCTTTTGTCATACACTAGACAAGAATTCAGACTCTGTGCTATTGCTAGAAGTTTCAAGATAAAAAAATTCAATAGTACTCGACCCGGGATTCGAACTCAAGGCCCTTGTCCTTACCTTCGCCATGCCACCACTCGATCAACGAGGGAGTGTATAAAAACTGATGATCAAGAGGAACTTAATATAAGCGAAATTGCATTGTTTATAAAAACCTCAATACTCTGTCACAACCACAACAATACACAAAAAACGAAGTTAAAAGAATATTGTTAATAAAATATATGTAACAACACGCCTGTAATCCCCGAAAGGGTAAGCAGAGGTGTGTATTACACTTCCGCGTTTCACCAGTTACGTTTACGTCCCTTGGAATAGGTGGTGAGCCTGTTCCCACACACTGGGCAAAGATCCGGGTCCCCAACAACTAAAAGTTTCTGCTAGAAAATTTAGGTTACAAAAATCTAATTGAACCTGACCCAGGATTCGAACCGAACTGGTGGAACTTTCGGAACGAAACCGTAACTGGTGAAACTGGTGAACTGTACTCATCTGTTTACCCCTTCGGGCATTACAGGCGTGATGTTGTTTTTTTCTGGACCAATCGAATTCAATTAGGCGCTTACAAAATAAAATGAAACTTGTCTCGCCTAATTAAGATTCATATCAGATTACAATACAAAGTTGTTTTGTTGTTTTACGCCACTTGCCGATACCGACAACTATACAATATATAAGGACACAAGGACAATATATAAGGAAAACGACAAGTACATAAGGACTAAGACTAAAATAAATAAAGACTTTTGAAGGGATCTACGCATAAATGATTTCGGCAATTTGGGAACAACTCCATTCGGAATGTTCTGTAATCTTCGATGACAATTCGTTTTACTCGATTGTTCGATGGTAAGACGTATTTTATCGATTTCTAAGATTATATTTCATTTATGAAAAATGGACGAGTCTATACCAACCTGAACTAGTACGCTGGAAGTCTTCAGATAGAATCAGAGGCATGTCTTACTGTAACAAAATAAATTTTCTTTCCATTTAAGTAGGCACGTTGTCGAATGTCTCTCATCTTTCGATTATATCATGTCGCAAGTAAATTAGAAATGTAATGACACAATTTAGTTAATCCTCCTGTAACCCCCCCCATCCTTCGCCCCTCCCCTCTTCTGGTGTCCCGCTTTCAAGATAAATAATTAATCACTTAAAATTAGGCATATCTTCAAATTCTTCAATTTCTTCAAAATGATACTCAATAGGGCTTCTATTTCCAATTTGTTCATAATGCCACGTCAATGCCTATCTAGTTTTATTCGTTTGTGAAGTGAATAACGGTTGTGAGTGTTGCGATTCTTTTTTTATGAAATGAGAAAAAGTGAAAAAAATAAAATAAAAGGAAATAAAATAAAAAATAAAGAGAAATAACGGTTTTAGTCTTGTGATTGGTTGTACGAATCAAGCGATAATTAAACTTAATTTACACTAGGGATGTGATTAATCCGTGTTGGTGATTTATCCTTTGTGATATAGAGCTTACTCCCACGCGTTTAATATGTTCCTTCAGCTTGCGACAGTCACTCGTATTCACTGGCTGAACGTTTGAGATAAGCAATTAAACTCAGTGGACACTTTACGGTACGAAACAGCACTTGTCAATTAGATAATTTGATATTTAGTGGCAAGTGCAGTAAACACCAACAGACATCTGCAGTTGCCAACTAGTGAGATATCTCTTTACATCCATTAATTCTTTACAGTGTAAGGGACGCGTAGAGCTTACTTTTTGGGTATGGACATATGTAGATATGATTAATTTGCAAATCTTATGTGGATTTTATTTCTAGAAGCGTTGATAACTGATATAGTATTGACGATACAATAATCGGAATAAACCTCATATCAGTAATTAATTGTCTTAGTATTAACACGACCCCAAGGTTGCAAGTGCCACTGTTGATCTGCAGGTCCTGGTTCGATTGCCGGGTTGGACTAAATATTATTGAGTTTATCTAACTCGAATATTCTGGTAAGGGCATGGACCCTGAATTAGTACTCGGTGTATGAGAATAAGCTCACCATATACTTCACTCTTCTGCTTACAGCTTCAGTGAAATAAAGGCGTGATATTATAGTCATTCACACATTGACCAACCGCACTCAGTGCTTTCTGGCATCATTTAGCGGCGTTAAGCGTTAACACGGTTAAACACGCTATAGATCGATTAGTGGTGAGTTATTGTTAAGAGCGTTCATTTATTATTAAAATGCCGGATTACTGTGCGTTGGAACGAGTCGAATTCGATATATATGTGTTTTTTTCAACGAAAAATATATATCACGTGAGGTATTTGTCAAGCTTAAAGGCCGATTGTCGCGAAAAGCCTCTTATGGGATTTTAAAACCTAAAGGGATTTAAATCGCTACGCTGCTACGGTTAGATGTATTTTTTACTTATTAAAACAATCGCCGTTTGTTTATTTCGATAATGAATGCCGTTTTAGTATTCTCAGTTTGAATGTTTTTATTTTAGTTTGAAGTATTAGTATCTAGATAAAGAAAAGTAAATTTTTAGTACTACATCTGTTTTTACTCGTTTTTGTAGAACTGAAATGGAAAAAGGGAGTCGAGAGATAAGTTACTCTATTTTTTGCGTACTTTGTTATATTACTTAGACAATACAATTTTTGTCAATTTTAATTAGTTTATTGAAATTTTATGCAATAGACTGAATTAGCATAAAGTAATCATTATAATTACATTTTCACACTAGGTCCTTTATGACACCGACGCAAGGAGAAAAAAAACCGTAACATCCCGCCTGTTATCCGCGAAGAGGTAAGCAGAGGAGTGTAGTACACTCCCACGTTTCGTCAATTACGTTTAAGTCCCATGGAATAAGTGGTGAACTTTTTGTTATACATCGGATACAGATACAGATACCGAGTCACTACTGGAAGCTTTTGTTAGAAAAATCCAATAGTATCCGACCCGGGATTTGAACTCAGGGCCTTCCGATCGGCAGTCGCGCTTGCAACCACTAGATCAACGAGGCAGTCCAACCGAACTGAAGGCAGAGAACCGAATGGTAAACTCTCTATCCTTACAGACATGAAGCACTTCATTCATATCTTCCTTCATACAGCCAATTTCGACGACTTCCGCCTGACCAGCGAGTATCTGATATATTTGGTCCAGATAGATATCTTGGTTACCATTGCATTTGCATCTGTGAATATTTCTGTTGTAGGTATATCTCTGACAGTAGTATTTAATTATGTAGTATGAAATAGATTTGTATGATACCATCATAACCCATTTGATATGACGATCATATGCCACCTGTGGTGCAGAGTTCAATTACCCAGCGGGTAAATAATACAACAGTCAATAGAAATATCTGCTCTATGTTTGATTTGTCTCGAGTGTTTACCTTTGTGTGTGTGTGTCCACAGTACGTCAAGTACGTCAAATCAAGGACGATATTTTGACGTTTCTGACAATCCTTCCGACAAATACAAGCGTGATGTTATATTACGTTACTGTTATTTTGTAGTTTTAGTGCTTTCAAATATCCTGCGGGTGTTCTTAAGTCCAATTAGTAGTAGTAGAAAGTAAAGTCCTTTTCAATATCAATATTTCTTTAAGTAATAAGGCGAGTCTTAAATATTTTTTTTATTACCTATGGTTAAAATACATACATATTGCTTTTAACAGTTTTTATAAACTAATAGCTTAACAATCGAACAAAAAAAATCTCCATTTTTATCATAATTACTATTAGACCAGAAACAAGAATATAATGCACAAGTAAGTCTAAAGTCAATTAAGCTGGAAAAATCGAAAAACATTATATAACGCGAAGTCAATTTGGTTAGAAAAATTCGCGACGTCTTTCAGACGTACTCTTAGTGTAGTTCCACATTACGACGGCGTCTGTCGGTTCTCACTGTGTCGGTGAGCGCGCAACTCTCCCTCAGTTCAACGGTAGACGCCGCTGGAGCCGCCCCGTACGCTCCGCGCTACGCGCCCGCTACGAACTCGTAACTCTGACAAGACATCACGAAACTTTATACGCCCGTTTGTTTGTTGTCTACAAATATGTAATAAAGTGCGTTTATTTGTGTGATCTGTGATTAGTTCAGTTTACATAGTATTTAAGTTCAGTTTGTGCAGCCAAAACTAAGTAAATATGTTGTTTATAAACTTTCGGTCGGTATTGAGAATTACGACACTGCATTTTTTATTACGAGGTTTGTATATTTACTATGAATTATTTGATTTATTTATAGATCACTGTATTGTATGTGTTTTCGTGAGATGGCAAGGTTACGTGTCAAACTTTTAAGCTAGGTACGCCGAGTTTATCATAGGTCTACGACCTACCCCAAATTTCATATTAAATTAAATTCTCTCTTCAATACTAGTGTTTAAGGTCTTATAGATTTAGAGCATTATAGTATGCTTTATTTAGGTTTTAACTTTTTTGGTGAAATTTGTATTGAGCTACGATAATTAATAACGATAATTAATGGTTTAAGTCTGTGAAGCTTTAAAAAATTAAATTTATATTATATTTACGTAGTTAAATTTTTCTTAAAGGCAATATATTAATATATGTGGTCGATTATATGTTATGTTATGGCAAGCTTAAAAATGTTTACATTTAATTTGTTATTCCATTAAATTCCATATATTTTGTTATTTTTATTACAGTACAGCCGATACTTTTGGACTCAGTTGACATCATAATTGTATACGATAAAAAATCGGTTTTGAAATATATATCAATAAATTTAAAAAACGTATCTTTGACTCAAATATATGTCTTTTATATCTATAAGGAAGTTATGAGATAAATATAACGAAATACATTGTTTTTTAGATTCTGAATATAAAAGCAATCGGTGTCCATTGGCATGTTAGCGTACTGCCTTTGAATTTCAGCGTTTGTTCTCTTAAATAAAAATATTCAAATCATATCAAATTTCCTGATTTACAAAGCTAGAAGTTATTACTTTCGGTTATATTATTTCGTTTAATCATTACTGTAGTTTGTTCAGTTATATTCATGTTTCTTAAGAAAATTAACGGAAAACTTAGGAAATTACAGTCTGTCTATCGCAGGTGCTTTTAAGGATATTAGAAAAAGAGAGAATTCAGCTCGGCCGTAAAAAGTCACGACCCAATTATTTCCAGGTAGAGAAGAACTAGAAGTTATTTAATAGTTACTATAGAAACTATTGAGAAATATAAAAATGATATTCTTTTTTATATAAAACAACCTAATGTTACGCCTCTAACTGCTGAAGAGGTTGGTAGAGAAGTATAGTACATTCCTACCTTTGACCAGTTACGTCCCAGTATGGAACAAATTCAGACTCCGAGCTGCTACTAGGAATTTCAGGTTCGAAGAACCATATAGTACCCGAACTGAGGATTGAACCTAGGGCCTCTCGATCAGCATTCGCGCTTGCAATAACTCGACCAAACGGGCGGCCAGATGGTTAAGTGGTTTTCTTCATTATACCTACCTATTCATTATAATCATCATCATCATTTACTTTACTAGATGCTCCTTTCTACGTAAGGTCGTATTAGGGTTCACGCTGGGCTTAGTAAAAAGGTACTGCTTAGTTGTATACACTTCAGCCTCTGACTCTCGGGGTCCTGGGTTCAAGTCATATCGCGTATCATTTTCTTTACAAAATCCTGTGCGTTGACCAACGCGCCTATGGTATTAACCCTACTCATGCTGTGGATATCCGTGTACAATAGCGGAACAACGATAGGGTTCAACAATAACTCTCTATCACGGCTGTGGGTCATTCATTTTTAACCGAGGGAGAGCATTAAGGGTTATTTATTTAGTGCGTGGTGGTAACATCATAGATATTAGCTCGCTTTTACTATTAAAATTTAATAAAAACCATAATACGATCACTTTACTAATGGAACTCTAACCGTAACAAAATGTATGTTCAATTTAGTCAGGGTTGGCCCAGAGATTTTTGTTTTTTATTTTTAAAAACCTTTTATCTTTCCACTGTTGGAGTTTGTTGATCTCCTACTTTCAGAATGGAAGGGGTGTGTCACCTTGGCCAAGTGTGGCTTGCGAGGCCAACAGGTTAATTGGATACTTTCTGAATCAATATTGCGACACGGTGAGAAGACTTTTCCCATGAATATCTTATGCGGTCACGTAAAGTACGTAAATTGAAACTATGTATTATTATACTATCACGCTAGGTTCTTTAATCTCTTCAAACACTCGTGCCGGTTTCGAAAACATTTGTTAAAAAACGCTGGTAAAAATGTAATAAGTAGGCACGAAGTTGAGGTCCGAGTGCGTTCAACGTTATCCAACATAAACGATTGTTGCAACATACGAGTAAACGATCTTTCCCACATAAACAACCTTTCTAACATAAACGATCTTTCCAACATAAAAGCCATCTGTCACCGTGTCGGGACGAGTTACTCGATATGACAAAATGTTTCTCCCGAAAATGGTTTCGTGTGTGTCGTTAGGTGAGAATGCTTCGCTTGCTGTTTTAGAACTTTTTAAGTCGATTGTGATAGTTTAATTTCACAACAACTACGTGTATGGATAGAGAATAGGCATTTTATAGGCATACCTGCTGTAGCCTACGTTACATCTCACTTGTCATGAGACGAGATTGTAATAAAATGCGAATCTATTCCTGTTAAAAAGACATGAATGAAGAAGCACGTGAGGTCTGTAAGGATAGAAATATTTGATACTCGATGGTCTCAGTCTACCCCGTGAGGCACGTAGCTTGGTGTTATAGTTATAATCATCGCAATGTTATTAATAACAATAATTTCCATATGTGTATATGTATAATTGGTTAAATTCATTCGTGGCCTACTCTACTGATAATTCGTCCGAATTAGCTAATATGACCATTTGTTTTTTCGAGTGTGCATTACGGAATTTGGGAATTTTAAATATAATGAATTGCGTCAATACGGGTCAGTGATCTATGTAACTTTGCTCTTTGCCTGTAATACAATAGAAATGTTCCTCTAATATTGGATATAAACGAATAAGTCAATATTTAAATAGGGAATTAACTGTAGGTATGTATGTTTAAAGTTTTCAATACTCCAACATTTTTTTTCAAGTTCTACTAGTAACTCTTTTCATTATGAAATACTATAATCAATGACTGAGGATATAACTCAGAACTTCGGTTAGATGTCTGGGACTAAAAAGTCTATAACTGATGAAGTAACGTGATATAATTTGAATTTTTATCTCTACTGGTCTCTCTACTCTACTGTACTCTACTAAATTGGTCTATCATATCGAATTATGTACGAAAACGGGTTATTTAACTCGGTGCAGGCATTATTTAATACGGGACTATGTTAAAAGTCATTTTGTGTCTTTCAGTTGGAGTTGCAGTTTCTATTTCCAACTATATTTTTTCACCGTGTCTCATTGAAAATCACTTTTTGAGAAATGTAAACCGTTTTTCAGTTTTGAAACGTAGTTTTTTTAGTTTCGACTTATCTAACGCATGATTTTGAAATGAATTTAAAATTGGAAATTAATTAGGTATCCAATTTTAACTTTGGAACATAAACAAAAAAAAACGTAAATTCATGCCTATAACCCCCGAAGCGGTAGGCAGAGGAATTTTGGAAATTAATTATGGAAATTCTATTTTGGCATTTTGTCAATTAAGAATATTTATAGATAAACGAGTATAATGGCTTGCACAAATAAACTATTTCTATCTTCTCGCTATGAAAATCACAGGATCATAATGCGTATCATCAGACGCATCGAGATCTTCGAAAAAGAAAATATTTAAATAAACGTTTTTGAAAATAATTTTTGAATGGTTCAGACGATCCATTCAAAGAAGTGATCAGCTTTTAAGCACAAAAAACTGCATCGCAAGTCACCAGTTATTAAAATCGATCGGTTCGTTTGAGACATATCGTTCAAAAAAAAAATTTTTTTATTTCATGTAACTTGTAAATCACCTATCTAATATATTTTCTGGACGTCACCTCTTTTTTGCTCTGAAAAAACTGCATAGCAACCTTTCTAAAATTCGATTCATTCGTTTGACAAATGTCGTTATTGAAAAGATTTGACAAACATATTTTTTAAAATAACTCACGGATTATCTATTTGATATATGAAACAAGAACATCCCCCAATTTCCAAGAACGGCCTTCAGGGTCAACCGCTTGTATTTTTAGGAACATAAACTAACAAATATCTATTTATATTTTCTAATACAGTTAGTTGAAATGACTACGAGCAAGTGTTATGGTATTTGTGTAATACAAAATCGCCCTGTACTTGTTGAACGGGAGTTCGCTTTGATGAAAAAAATACTCGCAATGCGATTATTGGATGTTTGTGTGTGGTGGAGAGCGCTTTGTTATGCCTCTCAGCCAACTTTTCCAATTTGATTTGGTTTGCTTCTGGTTCTCAGTTCTGTCGATCCCCTTAACAAATTACCTGAACTTTCGGTCCGATAGAATTTTTGAACGAACTAACTTTTGGCTTACGATTCCATTAAAAGCCGGTGTTATGAAGTGTTGAGCAAACTAAGCGGTGAGCGATGAACGATGTTATTTTTAAAGAGACTTAAACGAATGTCCACGAATTAATAAGTCGATTTGGACGAGCCCCACAGAAGGAAAGGTTCAACAATATTACTAGACGTATTTGAATACATTCTACATAACTTAATCGTGTATATATTATTTACTTAGAAACATTTGTATGCTTACATTGTTTAATTGATTTTATTTTTGATTTTGTTTCGTATCTGTTTTCATGTCTTCTACCTACAACTTGTCAGCATTGTTAAGAATTGTCTGGTTGAGGACTACAATAGACATTACTCGTACATGTGCCGTATAAAAATTCAGTAACAAAAAGAAAATGTTAAAAAAAAGTAATCGACCCATTTGTCATTGCACTGTTGGAATATGGGTCTCCTCTCATATTGAGAGGGTTAAGGTCATAGTCTGCCACGCTGGCCAACTGCGGCTTGGCAGACTTCACACACCTTAGAATTTTTTTTTTTTATTGTAAATTTTTTGTAAAGGTTTCCTCGCGATGTTTTCCTTCATCTAAAAAAAAATAAACCCTTAAAAAAATGTATAAGTATAATTTTTTATCCATTTTATTTAATGCTCTGAGCGTTCCCATTAATAAATAAAATAATAATTTTCGATGAATTATCGCGTATATTACGTTGTCATGATTTTCATTATGTATTTGATATTGTTGACGTTTTAATTTACGTTCAGTCGCAATTCGCTGCCCACCGTTAATGTGAAAGTGGCCTTATTTATTTGTTTTCCTTGTTTTTCCACGTCTGTTTGTCTCCGTCCGCGCTGTTATTCAGCTTATTTTAATTGTTAATACATTTAGATGTTTCTAAAGCTGAGATTCAGCATGATGCATTAAAATATGTGCGTCTTGTGTAAATTATATTATAATATAATGCTGAGAGTTACGAAACTAATACTGCCCTAGCAATAATTTCATAAAGAGATTTTATAATTGTTCTAATTCATTCTCGTATGTTATTGTAGAATGTACAAATAAAAAAAAATATCAAACATTTTATTTATTCTGCTTCCGATGTACCATATATTAAATCTATATACAATCTTCACCATCAAACCTTGATTATTCCACTGTCAGACAAGGGTTTCCTTTTGGTATAGGAAGAGTGAATGTCATAGTCTGCCACGCTGCTCCAGTGCAAGTATTCAATGCTGAACAATAATTCTGTGACATTTATTTTCATAACTTTTCTATGTTACGAATGGATCTCAGATGCGAAGTGCCCGGTTCGTACAATATTCAATTAAAAATAGGACCGGATATGTATTGGCGATCGATCAGCCACGTAATCCATCTATTTCGTTAGTTTTACTTATTTGAACGTATCGTCAGTCGAACAATAGACAAACAAAATTTCCAAGGATTATATTGTTATTATTACGTATCACCCAGGGAGTTTTACGGGGTAAGTAGCCTAAGTATCTTTAGAGATCTGATGCGCTTCTTCCACATTTAAAGCCTTTGACCCAAGCCAGCGCTAGTTTGGAGAAAGAACGATCAGGATTTATAAGATATTCCTTGATAAACATGGCATCACGAAAGTCGGTATTGTTATAAAAGTATTAACATAAAACAAAAAAACCTAATAACATAGATTAGAAAATTTTATACATACATATATTACTTTAATCAAATCGTTCCTGTCTTTAAACTCCTGAGAGCCATTTGCTAAAACCCTAAGGCGGGTGGGGTAAAAAGCGCTTATAATAATCTTTTACCCAGAGGGAATAACTATATGAAAATGTTATTACTATATAATATGAGAAGTCTAATAAAGATTGTATATACTGTTATAGAATAGATATATCGGAACGGTTATTTGAACTTTCGATCACTCATACTTTATATTTTAATAATAATAATTTAACTCTCCATTAGACATTTCCGATCCGCATATTTTTTTGTATTTGATAACTAATTTAAGTGATCCGTTGGTCGGGTAGACACTTCCAACACGTGTATGAAATGTGGGTGAAAATAGTAATAAAATTAGAACTGGCATAAGTCAGTACGGACAGATATATGTATAATACCACGCTTGATGCTCTCTGCCTACCTCAAAAAGAACTTGGCTTTACGATGTAATAATAATAACACGAATAGGTTGCGTACACTCAGCTATTTGAGATTTAATATCAACGAAATAGAAATATAAATGTTTTATTTATTGGTAGAATTTTTCAGCAATCAAATTAAAAATGGCGCGCCGCTGTAAAATACCTTCGTCATTGCGTAATGAAAATCTTGTTCTTTGTGAATTTCAGCAAGTGAGTACTTTGATAACGCCGTCTAATGTCTTGTTCTACTGATAACTGCAAACGTCACGTGGAAAGATGAGCGAGATTGTATTTTTTTAAATTATAAGAATAAGAGTACGTAATTTTTGTCCATACGCCTTGTTATATACTTTTAAACGTAACATTACGGCTGTTATCTCCGAAGAGGAAGACTGAGGCGTATAGTAGACTCCCACGTTTCACCAGTTGCGTTTGCGTCCCACAATGGAATAGGTGGTAAGCCTTTTTCCACGCAGCGAGCGTAGATACAGACGCCGAGCCACTATCAGACATTTCTACTAGAATATCGAATTACAAAAATCCGATAGTACCCCAACCAGTATTTGAATCCAGGACCTCCCGTTCTGTAGTTACGCTTGCGACCACACGACTAACGCGGCAGTCATATTATTTTTTTTATATAATAGAATATTTATTGTATTAGCAAATAAAACAATATTTTATTAATATGTTAAACAAGGGTAATAAAATTTTGCTAAAGTAGGCATTTTCTTTGTTATTATATATCGAAACCACATCATTTACAGTATTATTAGACAGAGAGCACCAAAGCAAACATCTCTATTCGTCCAAACCTGACTCTTCTTTTACACTGTAAATAAGGATTATTATTTCACTCAAATCGTGAGTGTGCTATCGTAAAACCAATTCCTTATTTTGATCAGACAATGACGTATTTTTCGCGCGGGACAGGGGATAACACTGGATATTGGACTGTCAAAGCGAACACGGGGCAGTTGCCACCCCCGGGCTATTTTCTATTAGACACGGATTGTTCCTGATTAATTTGCCAACTAACACGGCCTGCTCATTGTCCGTTTTAATGAACGTGTTAATAAACTAAGGGGAGATTGTATGTGTCAGATGTAATTGTTTTCTAATTCAAAAGTGTCGATGGACTGTTAGGAAAATGCCATCACGCCTCTATTTATTGAATGGGATAGGCAGAGGAATGTGAGGAATGTTGTATATCGACTTTTCGTCAACAGTGCTATACGTTCCATGGAATCAGGTGAAGTAACCAGATTAAAACAACGATTAATAACATAAATTGTTTAGATTAAATAGGTTATTATTTTTATTTCGTCACATCAAGTTCTTTATGGAGTAGACAGAGAGCAGTGAGTGCCAAATATCTCTATCTTACAGACAGTTACAGATTTGAAATGTGCATTTCTTATTGTTACATATTTGGTACCGTCACTCATTGCCCACCCCGTGAGGGACCTGGCGTGTAGATATGTATATAGGTTTATGTATAAACAAATGGAAACCATAACACGTACATATAAATTCTCTGTACGAGTATTTCAGCGCGCTGTTAGTGTTAATGAGCGTAGAAGGATTTGATAAATTATCTCAAAAGGTGTTACAACGGGAACGAGTTATCTTCGTATTGTTCTACATATTTACATAGTATGACGCATTTACAAAGAGAATATCATTCGGTGAATTTAAGTGAAATGGTTTTTCCATTTTACTTTTTGTGGAGTGTAAAAGTAAAGCAAATGAAGAGGGAAATGCAATTTAAGACATCTAGGCACTGACATCTGATCTCCTAGTAGGTTGAGCTTGTATCCAAATACAAGCAGCAATTCGACAGCTGAAAAACTATATATATTCGCGTATGTATGTGCGATCCCACATACGTAAACATACAAACGAACGTTGAAAATACTATTCTACATTCAATTTAATTTAATGGTGTAAAACATCTATCTTATCAGCCGAGTTATAAAACTTATGTATGTATTTGATAACATCGAACTATCACTCACTTTTCATCTAATCATCATTCATTCACTCACTCATTCTTCATTCACAAGCGCAGCAATAGATCGTATAACTAACAGAGAGCTTTTGAGCATTACAGGGCTGATATAAACTACTGCGTATTTTACTACGGGAGTAAACAAAATAAATGCGTAAATATATGAATAAATATACATTCCAAATATGCCATGCAATATAGGAATAATGCCAATCGTTCACAAAGGGAAGTTATTAATCAATATCATATTAAGTTGGAAAACAATTTCCACGAGTATTATTGACGTCCGTGGGAGTTGTTTGAAGGTAACTTTTATGCAATGAAAATAGGTAATGAATTGGCTGTAAGTACCTACAAGTGATCTTTGCTCATGAATAACAGCAGCCGACTTCGAATAATACAAGCAGGAAGCATTTTTTTCAGAATTTTGTATTTAGTGTCGGTACATATTGGCAAAGGGCCGGACAGATCGCTTGGAAGATCGACAGCTGATGGGGGAGAAAGGTGATCGAGTGGCGGTCACGTGTCGGTTAAAGGAGCGTAAGTCGCCCTTCTAACAGGTGTAACAATTCTTGGAGCGGATTGTATTTCCCTGAGATAGTCGCTTGTAGTATACTTGTGGACTTTAGTATTCATTTGAACCTCCGACCGCGCCAATCAGACCATAATAAAATGCCTTACCAACAATGCTCCAAGACATAAATAGACGTGACGGTGCGACTGCGTTGGTAGAACTATCTGTATGTAACCTGTAAAATTTTACGACTGTTCCCTTTTTCATATATTATTTATCAAAGTATACACTTTGTATTTTTATAGAACAGCCAACACCAGTTATTTACCGCCTGACCGCCTTGTTGGTCGTTGGTTGGCTTCGATCTTCATGTAGTGCAAAATATTTTTTTTAACTTGAAATTCCCCGTAAACCATCGATGTCTGGGTATTTCGCCTCTATTCCATGGGCCGTGCGACTAGATGCCTACCCTTCGGTAAACAGTCGTTATGTTATCTTATGATTACGTGCTTTCGTGTAAAGGTGATTATAACATTTTTATTGTGTTTGTGTTCTTACAGTTCCATTTAGATTATCTGATGCATATTTGTAAAGATTATAGTATATAGGTCAAATATCTGAACGCGCGTGACTAACAGCCGGTCGTAGGGCTTTCCCTGTGTGATATTCCGTGCGGTGTAACTGTATATTGTAGATAATACAAACAACACTGAAAAAGGTTTGCTGTTATATTTCCTCTTAGCTCTATTTTATCTGAGATTTTACGTTGATCACTTATTTTTTATATCGCAACTAATATCTCTGTTAAACTATTTTTGTTTAACCAATATTAGTATTGTTTTATACGGAGAAAATTAAACTATTTTTATATAAAAAACATGGACGTTAAGACGGAATTCTCTCACATGGTTGGAGGAGTCGACATTGTTGGTCCAGACTGCCGCACGGGCAGTGGTTTCCAAAACGCGATTTCGCAATGTATAGTCTACTTTAGTAGGGCTGACACAAATGGAATTTTAGTGTTAAGTTTGCCCCGCAATAATTATCATTTCAATAACGTCTTATAATACCAATTATGTAAATGTTGTAACAAGACTAAGCTTCTCCTGACGGGAATACCAATGATTGTTTTTGGAAACAAACAGAGAAACACAGGTTTGTTTCTATAAAATCCGTTCTCATGTTAGAAATAGTTAGAACATAATTTATTCCGATCCATTAGAGTTTTGTTGGAAAGTTTCCGCGGAAGTTTCTCATTGAATTTCCGAGTTCAGCACTTTTACTTGTTGAAAAAGGGACATATGTATGTACGTTTAAATATTGTTCTCGTGTGAATTTAATTACTTGGATAAGCATATTTTGTTAATAAAATTAGCAAATAAAATCACGCTTGTAATTTTTCGAAGGGGTGGGCAGAGGAAAGTAATATTTCCGCTTTTCATCAAGAGGTGAGTTTATTGCCATGCGGGCACGAATGCAGACTCCAAGTTACTACTGGGAGTTACAAGTAGAAAAACCCAATAATACTTTGCTTGATATTGAATCGAACCTAGAACCTTTCGCTTAGTTGTCGAGTCTTGCTTACAAAATCATATAATGTGAAGAATAAGCTCGTAGTTTTATCACAAGTTGATAGTTAAGAACTCAATTAACAAAAATAATATTTCATATTAATTATCTAATTGAAACTCTTACAATAAAAAACTGTATTTTAATATTGATTATTTAACCGTTTAACTGTAATAATAAACATAAAATTCGAATTCATTAATCTATCAATATCCTAAGATTAATACAAATAGCAAAACCATTTAGGGACTTAAAATGTGTTTGTCATCGACACGCTAAGAAGAATATAAATAGCAACTTGGGACTATTTTGGACAACAATAAACAAGAATTTATAGAAATCACAGCACTTTTGCTTAGCAATAACTATAACAAGTAATATTTCAAAACGTCCAGATGTTTATGGAGTCTTTGAGGTAAAGGTGGAAAATTTAAAAATGTACACGATTTCTCGCTTAGCAGAGTAAGCCACTCGCTCGAGCTTCTTGTGAGCAAAACGTCGATAGCTTTACTGGATGGAGACCGAACTTGCTGAAATAAAACTAGATTGCTTTATAAAGGGAACCCTTTATAAATATTTATTCTTCCCAATTCGTATAACCTCGAATTATTCAAGGCAAGAGGACAGGCACTTTCTAGAACGTGCTAAACATTACGCTGCATTTCACTTTCCATCAGGCGAGATTGTACTCAAACGTGAGCCTATTGCTAATGTAAGGCGGGATATTGGAGAGACAATGAAACACCGAGTCTTGAATCAA
>DWEE01000236.1:0-19509 GCA_018245755.1 Parelbella macleannani | reverse complement strand
CTTATGAAATTAGAGTCATCATCGAGATAATTTCAAGTAGATAAGTTTTTGTCTTTACATCATTAAAATTGATCAATTGGTTGAGCAGATATCATTTAATCATTAATTTCCAAGTTATTATGGGTAAAAAGTAAAAATGCTATACCTACACGAAACATTTGCACGCGCCGCGATGTTGCCTTCTCTATTAAGTGGAATACTTTTTACAGTGGGAAATTACCTTATCTCCTGGAAAAAATCGATTAAGTGGATATTTGGTAAATAGGTGGCGCCATCTATAAGGTTAGGTTTTGTACAAAGTTTCTCGCGGTAGAAGCCGCTCGGGTCAGCTAGTACTCGATATACCGAAACTTTTATTTTAAATTCGGTTATTATCTGAAAACAGCTAGGAGGTACTTCGAGAAAATATCATCGACATGAATTTCATAGCTTTTATTATTTTAAAGCAATTTGATCAATTAATATTTTTAGATAGTATGGTACCGACTACACCTGGTTTTCGTTCATCCAATAAACCGAAGGTTTATAACTCTGAAATTTTTTTGTCTTTTTTTTATTGGCCGGAAGTCGAATATCGTTTGGATATCGAACTGCTCTCACAAAGTTAATAATAATTGTAGTTACATCCGTAATCAGTATCCACTTATACTCTTTCATGCTGCTAAAAATCCCCGCCGGCTGTGCGGTAGTCGATACAGCAATTCGTATATTAATGTACATATTGTTACTGACACGAAATGTTGGATGACTGAGCCCGCAGCCACGGACGTGGGTTCGAGCTACCGGCTTCACGCGAACCGACTTATATTTAAATGTATTACCTGCTGTTTTAAATTCATATCTGACTAAAAAATGACGTGTTTACTTCAAAGTCGCAGGTGTCGATTGGTTTAATATAGTTGTATCTATTACGTACCTACTGGGTAGAGTGATGTTCTCGTTGAGAGTAAAAACTTTCAAGACTTTCAGTACATAATATTTTGATGATTTGTCGGGAAATCTAAAATTTTGCGTTACCCTACTAAAGGCGCAACACTCGTTATAAAAAATTAATAAATTGGTTATTGGATAAATTGAATAATTAGCCTGAACGTTCTAAATTAAAAACCGTTATAGGTCGCCACATATTCGCAATTTCGTATTTAAGAAATATGTTTGTAATCGTTACAATCAGAACTTAGGGTTCTGACAAAAGCCCTTTATAAAATATGGTTTCTATATTACCCAGCAAGGGAAGCCATTTTGAGTAAATAATCGATAGACGCTCTAATAGAATAATGCGACGCCGACAGGGAGTGCCGCGCATGCGCAGAATATGCCAGGGACTGTGAGTTCTGACGTAATGTTATTATTATAAAGAATAGGAAGCCTTTCTTTTTTGCTCCTGCCTTTTTTATTTTTCATCTATTACTATTCTTCAAGGGTTGGCTAGTGGAGAATGCCACTAGGCATTAGGTTCACGCTTTGTTATGCCTGCGTATAGTGTACAATATAAAGTAAATAAATAAAGAGCACCCTCACTATATACACGTACATAGGTACTATTTATTAACTGCATTATGTAAATATATGATCTACACGCTCCAGACCCTTAGCTGCCATCAGGACCACAAGTGCTGCTTTACGGCGTAAACAAATCTGAGCGATTCTTTGCCAACGAACTCCTAATATTTTCTAGTACTTAGTAGTTTTTGTAAGTGTTATATTATTTTATATATACATATATATGGTCTGAAATATAACCAGCAGGTACGGCAAAAAAGCAAAAAATATTCATCACCATTGATATTACCTAGTTGTAGGAAATAACGTCTTAAACAACAAAGTAGGCTAAATGTTTTTCATATAACCTATATTTCAATTCGTATGTATAACCAGGCTAATTGCCAGTTTCCAGACAATTTAGATAATCGATATGCGTGCTTGAAATCATCCCCTCAGAGGCTTTGGTAGGTATGGGGCCATATACGCACCCCGCGGCCATTACGCATGCGTCACTACTGGATTACACATCCTTTCTCAAATAAGATTGATTTTTTGTACAATTATTTACACGAGAAGCATCATTTTTTGTTTTTATATATCGTCTCGCCTGCTCCGTTACGGGTAGACAGTGTACCATGTGCCAAATATTTCTGCCCTTATAGATCCGACATATTTACTTCCAAATTCGTCACTCTTCATAGAACTAGATCGTTTCAGAGATGTTTGACTCATCCATTAAACAATATTTGAATTATTATTATCAACCATGTTGATTATTATTATTATTTTTTAATTCCAATATTGCCAAAGCAGTTTTTATATTTAATCATCTTTCTGCTAATTAAAAAAATATTCCCTAATAAAAAAATATTCATTTAACCTCGTAGCTTACTTAATGAAGCATTACGTGTTCTAAATATTTCTTTTTCCTGTAATAAATACCTATGCTTTATAAGAAGGTTACTAACTAACGTGTGAAGTTAATGAACAAAACTCTCTGTTCATCGTCTCAAACGTAGCTACCGTCTTACGTATCTTCCTACGTTCGAATATAAATATTTTTATTACAACACAAGCACGAATGGGATAAGTGAATAAAAAGACATTTAATCCTCACTCACGAGATGATTCCCGTCGATGCCCGACAGATGCCACCGCATCCGTAGTATATACATATTTGACAGTTGACGCGACTACGATACAGGTAGCAGAGACAGTGCCCGCGGCGATCCGCTTGAATGGCCACCACCACCACAAATAAACAACCACCACAATAAGAACACGAGTGTTAATTATACACCACCGGGCTCTCGATAGAAAAACTCAAGAAGTAGATACGTAGATAAGATCCCTTGACGTACTTGTTGTGGGTTCTGTTCGAGGATTTTGTTATTATGTCTACGCATATTTGAATGTCGTAAAGTCTTTTTTGATTACTGTTTTATATAAAAAGTTTAAGAGACTTTCAGTTATAATAATAATTAAATGTTAATCTTGTTTAACTTGAATATCATTAGTTTATCGTTTAAATAATTTTGTTCCTTTTGAAGGTTCGCTTTTTACTAATGATATGAAAAATTTTGTTTTTCATTAATATCATATTTGATCGGTCCAGACTGTAATTAAACCAGCGGCGCCAAGGATTGTCTACCTGGCGGCAAGCCTTTGCCTTCGATCTATTAGACAATAAAAAAGCTAATGCCTACACGGTGCTACAGAGCGCGGCAACTTCTCACAGCTCACCCCCGCCCCCGCGCCCCGACCCAACCAAAATAAAACACAACCTTCCAAGGATACAACCACCGTAATTTTAAAACCAATCAGTCGTACTCGTCGCAAATAATTTTCGACTTTGCGACTCAAGCCACAGAATTCAATTTATGCCAATGACACTGTATTGGGAATGAACCGATAAAATGCAAGCCAATAAGAACCTTTACAATGCAACAGTAGAGATACATATTGTGTTGATGGTGTGACGGCAGAAGTTGTAAAGGTGAAGGAAGGGTGAAGAGTGAGGAGGGTTCATTAATCCCCGCGCCCTGCGCTCACGCACTTTCATGAATGGACCGAACAGGTTGATATATACATATACAGGCTGTTCTCAAATTCTTCCTGTGAAATAAGGAAATAATTGGGAATCCAAAAAACTACATACATATGTTATGAACCGTATACCGCTTAAAGGTATGTGGGGACAATCGATAGAACTCGATAGATCAGTTAACTCTTGAACTAATTACGACAATTATCATTGTTATTAACCTAATTATTTAAATTGTTAATAAGTGCGTACACCATCATGTAACAGTGAATGAAGTAATATAACCCTGATGAATTCAGCATTATATTATAAACCATTGACGTCTTATCCCATAATACTACTACAAAACAAACGACTACAAAATACATTATTGCACACCATGTAAGAGAAATATAAATAATATAGCAGCAACAAGAAAATAAAATAAGAACAATAGGCGGTCCCAGCGAGATAAATAGAACGACTTCTTCCAGACGTCTTTATCGTAGGCAGCTTATTTTAAGATAAGAAAAATTGGCAGGGCAAAATTGCAGGGTAAATTGAGGCAGGGTATACAAAATTGTCATTTGAGGTATTTGCAAAAATCATATTCAAGATAATTCTAAATTATTATTACACATTATAACAAGTGCAAGTAAAGGTATATTTAAATGAAATTTAAAGGTACCGCGACCCGTCACTTGACAATAGACTTCAATGGAATTCAACACATTATTTGCCCGTAAACATCTCATGATTGATGTAATAGCTTTGTACTTCGGAAAATCGACGACCTCGAACAAAAAACACGAAAGCAGATAACACACCAACCTCGTGCTACTAATCTATTAAATTACTTAAACATGTACATTGTACATATGTAGCTAAGGTTATATATATCATTTTCATCACGAATGCATACGTTACATTAAACAACACAATTCTGTTCTCGACCGAGAGAGAGACTAGCGAAGAAATGTAAAAGAAATACACCAACGTGCACAAATCCGTAGATATTAAAATGTGGGTAGGTCATCATTTTAATTGTGTGCCGAAAATGAGGTCAAAAGACGTTAGTGGTCTTGTTATCAGCACATTTCCAAGTATAAGACAATGCTTCAGTAACGCGAATGGACACATTGCGATGGCATGATCGTTCCTTAATATTCAATATAACGTTACGACTGTAATCACAACGCTTTGATTGGGTATTGTTCACCTTTTTCGTCAGTATACGCCTGAGTTTTATTGTTAATTTATTACAATAAATAGTTCCTGTATCTCTAAACTTGGCGTAGGTTATTTTTGAATGCCATTGTCAACGGTTCGATACGATCGCTTTTAAAAATCGAATAATTTCAACGTTTCAGTATCCGAACCTGATTTACCTAAATTTTCTACGTCGTTACTGTGGTTGAAAATTTTATTTAACCATAGATTGATAATCATTTCTATGACAGGCTACTTGTCCAATTTGCGAAGTATTATTTGTGAAACATCCTGTGCGTCCGAGGCTCGAAGGAAGCGCCGCAACGTCCGGCCGCGTGGATGTACCGTGATGCTCTTTTTCCTTTCGGCTTATTTTTTGTTCATCTCATTTATTTATTCCAATGTAATCTCTTCCAGTTCGTTTTTTATTCAGTCGACCTTCAGTGTTACCTGTGCCGGGATGCCAATGCGTCGTGTATCTCCTACCATTTCGCTAAAAGATGGATAGTGTTGTGTTTTCACGGGTTAATTCCATTTTTTCCATCTAACGTTCGCGATCGTAAATTTTGATAAAGATTCGTTGTGTTTGATTCAAAGAATGGGATTGTTTTAACTCTGCTCACGTCCAAGTGCTTAGTGGTTCTGTGCGTCAGTGCTGTGATGATGGAACTTCCGCGCTACTTACTACTATTAGCAAGGACTTCACTAGAGAATCTTCATCTTCTTCCAATGGATCCTCCTCAGTCGCCCAAGTTTAATGTGCCTCTCTGGCAACCATGGGTAGCATCGCCTCAGAAAGGTTGGTTGCATTCGAATGTCTGATTATAGCCCATGACTGCATTCATTACGTTTTATGGTAAACCATAATTAGTTAAAAAACTTTTTTTTAGTTTATCAATCTAAATATATGTAATATATCATAAATGTGTGAAATCTTTACATATGCAAATGCCTACTCGTACATGCATTACATACAATCTTATTTTACTTGATCTTCTGTAACACAAAATGTCACACTTAGAAAAATCATTACATACTGTGTTTATCTATTTGACAGCTCACTTGATTTTGTTTTGTTAAAGTACATAAATGTAATACCTTATATAATTTCATGTTTATTAATTAGTTGGCAACATTGATTTATTTTTTGTTTATATGGCAATAGTTCCCATTTTTTTTTCTACTTCCGTGTCTATGTAATATGGTGTACGAACATCGGGTAATAAAGAACAACTTAATTATTTCTAAAAGTGCCTTTAATTCGAAAGCAAGATTACAACAATATAACAACATGTTTCATATATTTTTATGGAGACGAGATATTTATTTCATTTAGCCTAGTTATACTTTATCAATTGGCAAATAATTATACACATACATAGATATTTAAGTTGTAACAGTGAGAAAATAAGTTGTTCATTACCTTTGAATTTTTGCTTATAAAGAAAGGATAATTAAACATATACTAACATGTATAAAATGTGTGTATTTTATATTTTTATTTTATTTATGTTAATGTTTATTCATCCTATAGTTTACATATATGGCTGTATTAGCTTTTTTCATTTTGAATGGTTCCTACGGGTTTTGGATAAATTATCAACAAAGTACTTATATATTTCGATAACGATGATCACATTATATAAAATGTATAAATAGATAAAAATTTCAAATATAAAAAAAAAACACTATTAAAACGCTTAATAACTTTTCTTACAATATATATTGTAGCATTTAAAAGTAGTTAACGATTGAAGTAAATTAACTGCAATCTCTTATTTACCTACTTACATTAATCAAAACCAACAAATTCATAGAAAATTGTTATAAAATCTATAATTACTGATTTCATTAAGGCAAATATAGGTAAGTACTTTATATTTGTTGCATGTTGAGATGTTCTGTACCTATGTATATGTTGTTTCCAGAGACGCCGAGCACGGCGTCCAGTGGCGAGTCGGAGGGCGACCGCACGCTGTCTCCCGAAGCGCCCCGAGCACCGCAACTGAAGGAGCTGACGGGGAAGTGGCGCAGGGAGAGACGCTCAACGCGCCTGCCTGAATATAGACCCAAGTAAGTAGTCAGTGAGGTTTAGAAGCCTCTAAATGATGTTTAAGAAAGTGATGAATGCGAAAGAATCTCGGCACGTCTGCAAGGTAATAGACATTTGGCACTCTGTAAAGATATATGTGTAAGTACTTCCGAAATCGGAAACAGGCTTATAGTTTAGCTGACAGAAATTACTTCTTGAGCTATAAGGTCGCTTATTGAACGCCTTTTTTTTTACTTCAACGTAAAATAGTTTGTTACGTAGTATGTTGTACTGCACGGGTTTTAGAGCATTTAAATGACAATTATAACAAACGCATTGAAGATTTATGTACCCGTTCATATAAAGAGTGAAACGTTGCAGAGAAAATGGTAAGATGGCGCTCCGGTCGCAGTCGTTCAACGAGCGGCGGAGCGTGGCGGCGCTGGCGCGCGCGACGCCGCACAGCGACGGCGAGCTGTCCGACGGCGCCGACGACGCCGCCGGCCAGCACGCCCACGGCAGAGGTGAGGGCGATACAACATTCAATACTTACATTTTGTGAATAGATTCTACAATAGAAGTAACATTAAATAAGAGAACACGTTTATCGATTAATTCTAGAACATATAACTAACAATAAATACCTACCAATACATTTGCAAAGCTTTCATTTATTTATAGAACAAATGTTGTACACAGTTAACATTCATACATATATACGCAGTTCTTACAACATTGTGTGTAAGTCTTCTTCACTTGTTACCTACTTAATTGAAACTTTGTGATTATTAAAGTGATTTGAACCCTTGATGCGAATGCACGGAAAGAGGCTGGCTTGTTTTCATTGTAACAAAATGTTTTCTTTCGGATTTCATTTTTTGCCTTGTAACTGGCCCTGGTTAATTGTATTTCTTATCGTTACTGTTTTGTTTTAATGTCGAACTGCACCGTACTTGATAACAATACTGATTGTTTTCATCAACTTTAATTTTTAAATTTAAAGATTTTATTATTATTAATGTGCTCTAAGTGTATTCACTTAAAACCATTCGCATTATAATAGGTTATAAGTAGGAAAATAGGAAAATAAAGAACGCGGCGTAATATTTTCAAGAGTGGTTACGATAAAAAATAGAACACGGGGATATTAGAATTGATAATGTCGCATGACCTTGTGTATACACGAGTTGACTTCCATCTACTTGAAAAGTTTAGTTTTTTGTATACCTAAAGAATATATCAGCAAAGCCAAGGATCTAATCTTAAACCGCCATTATTACACGAGCTCACTATGCTACTTATGGTGGAAAATATTATATTAGGTACATTTTATTAGTAGCAAAATTCGAATAAAGCGTAAAGTACTTTTCGTGTAATATTAATAATCGCTTCTTTAATCCAATCTCAATAGAATTTTCGTATCATTTCGTGCAATAATCTGCGCGAAGCGGCCCAATAGTAGTGAGATGTAATACTAATAACGCGGTGTTCCGCAGCGCCGCCGCAGCGCGCGCCCGTGGACATGCGGCTGCGCGCGCGGCCCTCCGTCATCAAGGCCACCGACGCGCCCCCGGGTAACCACCCCTTACTTATTTATTGCTGTTTTTACACACCATCACGCCAGGACCCTTGCGAATTAGGCAGAGAGCCTCGAGCGTGAGATGTTTCTATCTTTCCGGTCTGCAGTTTCTTCTTCTACATTCATCACACTCTAAGTTCTCACGGCTTCATAAACTATGTGCACCCTATATCGTAAAACCTTCTTGCTCCTAAGCAATCCCCCTAGGGCGTCCATTAATTACGTAAGATGATTTTAGACCCCCTCTCACCCCTCGAGAGATTTCGTGAAATTTTCCTGAACCCCCAGTCCCACATGAGATTTTACAGAATGCATGTATCTCGTAAATGTATCGGATTTATGCTATAAAGAAAAAAAATTTTTGCTTAATATTTTTATTTAAGACTAATCAATTTAAGATTACTGAGTAAATAAACTAGAATTACCGTGAAAAGTACACAGTGAAGCACTTAAATCCTACGTAACACCACGCCGGTATTCCCCGAAGGGGTAGGCAGAAGTTTGTATTACACTCCCACGTTTCACCATTTACGTTTAGATCCCATGGAATAGGTAGTGAGTGGTGGAATAGACTTAAATCGTAAAAAGTATTTATAACTACATCACACGATATTGTACAGCAGCTAGCATATTATTAGAATCATATTGCGTCCGCATTAATAGATACGGTCCACTTACTATTTCGACAAAATACTCGTGGCTAATAGCGGAAATGTAAACACGTGATGATTCCCCTCAATACATTGTTCTTCCGCATTGTTTTCCTAACCGCTTGATGCATCCCGTTGCAGGTTCAATGTCGATGTGTGATCCTGTGATAGACGAACACTTCCGGCGCTCGCTCGGCGACGACTACATGAACTTGTTCAAGAAGAACACCAGCGCGGAGAGCGTGCAGCCCGGCCCCAAGCCCAACACTAAGGATCGCGCCAGCAGCCCCATACAGTTCAAGAGCGACGAGCCACCGAAGCCGGCCAAAATCATAGCCATGGAGGTGGACGACGCCAGCCTCTCCGTCGACGACCACTTCGCTAAGGCTCTCGGGGACACGTGGCGTCAGATACAGACGTCGAGGCTAAAAGACAGCGAGCGGATCCAAAGCGCCAAGGGCGGCGTGGACGACCACTTCAGCAAGGCGCTCGGCGACACGTGGAAGAAGATCCAGTCGTCGAAGATCAACCTGGCGGGCGACGAGCCCAAGCCGAAGGATCAGACGAAGATCATTTCGAGGAGCGGCGTCGTGATTTAATGGCGGCAGTTCACGTCACGCGGTTCGGTTTACGGCCTCGTGAAGTTTACGAGGCATTCTCGCGAATCCAACTGGAGTGTCAATAAATTCTCACTTGTTCAACGCAGAGCTCGCCGCCGTGCGAGCGCCGCGACGCGGCTCCATGACAGATTCTGTTACCTTACACGGTTTTGGTACGAGAGCTCGTTTCTCTTCGACGTAGTCAATTTGTTAGTCACCATTACACGTTATAAGTTATTACCTCAATTTATGCGCTTTTGCACAATTCACTATTATTGTATATGTAGGTTTAATGTTAGCGGGTAACATGAATATCGTTGTAAATAATGTCTAGTTGTGTCGATGGCGGTTTCGAATAGACGCGTATTGTATTTGTATGTATGTATGTATCCTTATTTTGAATTATGTTCCTTGTGAAAAATGTTTATTGGGCGTAAGAAATCATTTGGGTGTTTAGATAAAAGTTTTTGAAAAGATTCGATGTACTATAAGCTTAGTATTCGTCTAGATCGTTAATATAATATTTAAATTATATTATCAATAATGATTATTTTGTTAACTATAGGACACTTGAGTGAATTCGCTGAAGAGATCTGTTTTGAAATTTATTTTTAAGCACTTACTGTAGTTGATAACTGTCATATTTAAGGGGTCCCCTCGATACCTGAAGCAACTCTCAGATATTTACTTCAAATGAACTGAAAAACACCACCCATAACGATCAAAGCTACTGAAATATGGACAAATGTTGCAATTCCTGATAAATATTGTTTTAAACGACATATTACTATATATAACGTATGAATAACTTATTTAATAATAATAAATAAGCCGTGGTTTAATAACCTTCCGTTTGATATTATTTTCCAGGTGTATTTGTGTATACTTGTTCGTTGTCAATTTGCATTGATTTTAATATGAAATGCGATTTTTGAATTGAATTGATAGATAAATAAACAAGATATTTCGTATTTCTAGTTCAATTTTCCACATCAATTGGCTTCGAAATATCAATATTACATTCAAGATATACCAATAAATGATCAATTTACTATCTGTAAAACGATCAGGGTATTAACGTTCAATCCGCAGAGATTTTTCTAATGTTTGGAAGATAATATTGTATTTGATACAGAGGTTAATAATTACTGGTTTTCTTATCAATCATACAATTAACAAAGTAACATGCAAGTTATTAGCGATACAAATGAATCATATGAAAAAAATATATAATTGGGGTAATATCTAACTGATATTAACACTAAGTATGACCTATTATATGGATTTTGAAGTTTTACCAATAGCCTACTTTATTTTCACTTAATTGACTTTAATTACAATCGAATGTAATTGCCGTAAAACACATTATAACCACTTGTACTTGTACGAGGACATTTATGTATTATATTTTATCGTTCTAGAATGTTCATTCTGAGGTGTAATACATTTTAGCTCATTTCATACATGATCTTACTTATTGAACGAACACTGGTGATTTGCATCATTGTCCTCGTCTCGTCTGCAAATTTTTACTGGATCCCATACTTGGATACTTAGAAATTATATATCAATAATTTTCAGTTCTTATCGATATGATCTCTGTTAGATTTTGGAATGAGCAATATTGTTATTGGAAGATTATATTTGATTTAACTACATTAATATAAGTACAACACCGCTTCAGAATTATTTATTTGTACATCAAGATCTATTCAGAATGTACCGAATAACTTGTACTGAAAACCCATGTCTACAAATATAACACATTGTAAATAATGATTTTTTTTCTATTTATGCACATTGATTAATGGAATAATTGTTCTTAAGGTAAATAAAACACAATTATGTAAGTGACTTGTTTTATTTTAATATAATACAAAGCTTTTTGCGTGTAACATTGGTGTTTTTGATTCGCTAGTAATAATTTTTTAAGGGGTTATAATAAGGTAAATTTGTACTTTTGTATAATTAGATATTTATCTTATATTACCGTGTGGCTGCTAATTATCTGCATATGACGGTATATTGAAAACAAAATGAATAGATAATTCTTAGTAGTTGATTTTGGAAGTGTTTTGTTGTCTTTGTTTTATATTCATTTGTCTTACACCGGAGAAAAGTATTACAATATACTTGAGCCTACACTTTCAATGACCTGTTACTTCCAAATTAATAGTTGCTTTACGAATTGTAACCGAATATATGATTGTAGTGATTACATATAATATTATTTGCACTTTAATAGGATGTTCATCATTATCATCAGCCCGTCATCGCCCACAGCTGGACATAGGCTTCTCCAATAACACGCAACTGAGCTGGATCTTCAGCTCTCCGATCTAAATGTTCTATTTGAGAAATAGTTGTTACTGAGCAATACAATATCACACTCATGTATTCGGATGTATTTTGAATCCCATCGCTTGATATACTTCTCCACCAAACAAGGTTCCGCATCTTCTGACTCCAGCTATTCCAATCGAGTCACCATACCAAAGGATTCAGATCCTTGGACTCTTCTTACCGAGACGGCAACTATTTAATGAAATCTCTTCAACATTGTTTATCCACTTCCTACGGGCATTTCCTTCAACACCGTAGACTACACATTGCCACTCTAACTGGCTGGTAATAATTTTGAACGTATTGTTATAAAATGTGATTATTCTAATATTTATCAAATAATATCTAAAAATGTAAGCTTTACAGCAGCAGTACCCCTGTTATGTTCTAAGTCAAAGGGACCGCGGGGTGAACTCCTGAATGGGGTGGGGGTTAATAACTAAGGGTGGCTACGCGTTTCTGATTCATTACTATTAACGATTCTAACTTGAGATCCAATGCTAATAATTATGAGCCAAATGTTAGGGACCAAAACGTGTCATTTTTCGATTACTGTTTCAGCTTGTAATTAGAATAAAATACAAAATCCTTAAAATGATTAGACATTAGACAATTACAGTCTCACATAGTGGCGACTATAAAATAAGTAATATTGAAATTTGAAAAATTCTATTTAAATTAATATTTTCAGGGAAAATTACAAAATCTACCTCTAGTTAGTATTTTAAAGGAAATACAACTACATATTCTATGCAGATCAAGTGCTGTAACGGAAAAGAAAAACATTTAACAAATTGCACACCTGACAGCTCTAATAAAAAATATTAAAACACTACCAACCCGTACTTGGCCAGCGTGGCAGACCATGACCTTTACTTTTTCATTGTGAAATGAGGTAGCTATTTAAAAGTTTTTTTATATATTCCTTACACCGGTATAGTGCCAGATATTACATTTAGAATAATCTTCCCCAACTGTGCAGTTTGTTGCCAAAGTATAAGTTTTATCCCAATTTCAAAATTAGGTATCTATACGCCTCTAGAATTAGTTTATAAAAAGACGCAACATCACACCTGTAATCTCCGAAGGGGTAGGCAGAGGAGTGTAGTGCACTCCCACGTTTCGCCAGTTACGGTTAAGTCCCATGGAATAGGTGGTGAGCCTATTGCCATACACCGGGCACAATTCCAGACTCCAAGTTACTACTAGAAATTCTAAATTAGAAAAATCCAATAGCACCCAACTCGGGATTTGAAACCAGGACCTCTCGATCGGCGATTATTAGATATTAGTTTATGTTAACTATATATGTCAAGCAACATTCTAAATTAAATAAATATATCGTTCACGGAGTATGCTACTTTAACATATTTTTACCTTACTTTTATAGCCTGTATAGCAAGTTTCATATATTAAGCATTTCTATTTTGTATACCTACTTTTGCGTAGAGCAGCAAGTGGAAGGATAAAATGATGGTGGTATTATCTTATAACGTTATTTAAATATTAATGATGACCGTGATTTCTTCTCTTATCTTACAAACAACTTTTAGAAACACCCCTAGCCAAACACAGGGGTTGGATACGAAGAGCTGAAGATCGAGTCCAGTGGCATCATAGAGGCGTTGCTGCTAGTGAAAAGTAAGACCACAATTATATATGGAATGAATATTACTACAATATAATACACTATTTCATTGTCCTGATATAAAAATTAATGTATGGGTTATGGAGATAGCTACACAAGGTTACACAAGGGTTGTCGATCAATAAGACTTCAATAATATAAACAGAAACCATAAATTCATTTACATGTAAAATGGCTTAACACAAACACGTGGAAAATTATTAATTAATATAATTTTACAAGGCGGATCTAATATACGAATTCGCCAGGAACAGTAAGTACGCAAAATTTTAGTATTCACGACAGATGGCGCGCTATGTACTGGAGTGATGATTAGCCGCTATTCAACTGCAGATCGTCCACGTTCGAGCACTGAATTCGAATGGTGCTAGAAAATTATACCACTCTACCCACACACTCGAATACAGTTGTCAAAACATGGCTCTATTATTTCTTCTGTCTTCACAAATGCTTTCTTCTTTTTTCGCCTCCGAGCCGGCGATCTTCAAATAACTCCCAATAAGCCCTAGTAGGTCCACATCCGCATCTACGTGTTTACGTATAGACACTGCTCGAACACATTTTCCTCTTCACAGATATTTTTAAGTATCTCTAATATGGCGAACGCGAGCGTAGGTTTTCTCCACCTCGCCTCCACCTGCTTTACTCTGATAAAATTATATTCTACCTTAGCGGGTAATTGAATTCATACCTCCCCTTTTAGTCGTGCTACGCACATTCTCGGCTCGGCACGTTCGGTTGTACCGATTGGTTTCAATCGTGTAAGAGTGAATGAGCAAAATGAATTGAAATGCGTGCCGGCTTTGCCGTTCGCCTAATAAAGCCAAATCGAAAAAGTGCGTAACATTTTATTTTATTCTATACAAGAATCTCGACAGAACGTAACATAACCAGCTAGTGCGAAGAGAACCTTAATGATTTCTATTTTAAAAAAAAAATAGTATAGAAAACTATAAAAAACGAACACGTGGTCGATGAGGAGGAAGAGGGCGTTGCAAAAGGAGAATCAACTGTAGAGAGTGCATCTTTGCCACGTGAGTTCTCTTATTGGTTCTACCCAAACACCAGGCCCAATAGTTCCAATCCCGAAAAAGTTACATGTTGAACGCCTTCATTATTTACGTAGAGCGTAGCCCAACCTGTCCGGCCGTATCGATCGACGCCCGCCACGCCGCCACCCTCGCGAACTCCACGCTCGCTAAATAATACATACTAAATTATGAAAACAAATTGTACACCTCATACCCGGGCGCGTATTAATTAAATTACACGTGGTCACTCTTGCTGGAACGCTCTAAATACTTACTGAAATAAAAATTGTACGTACAGTAACCCTATTACTTTTACCATTCGATATTTATTTAGGGCAATAGGAACAAACAATGAATTATAAATAACTAGGTCGCTCCTTATTCTGCGGTGGGTGGGGTGGAGTTATGTTGATCATATGGCCAAAACAACTTATATGACTGAAGATAAACACACATAGTTCTCATATGGCCCGTAACAATCGCGTTACGTATTCATTGAAAATATTGTACCTATTTAAATAACTCATTAGCTGAATTTAAACAAATGAATAAATATTTTCAGAATTCAAAAGAACACAGTTGTAGAAAATACCTACGAAGATATACTTTACGACTTTATTTTAATTGTAAAACTATATTCAAATTTTAATTCATAAAATTAACATTAATAACTCAAATTTTAATTAATAGCTTAAACTTTAATTTCACCTCTATCCGATTTCGTTACTTCTTTTACTCCCTAATACTATGTAGGTACCTACTATTGATAAATAACAAATTATATATTCTTATAGAGTACTAAGGCTTTATAGCACTAAAACAAAAAACTTGAGATATGCAAAGTAATAAAGGGGATCTATTCGCTTACATTTTTACATATAAATCAATTACTAAGTTTTCTTCTATAAGTAACCTCTACGTGCTCTTCAGTCAATTTACGTAACATGAGAAAGGCGACTGAAAGTCAACACAGCGGATAAGAACCTAGCTACTGTTTACGAGTGTGTAGGGTATTGTCCGGAATACTACAAGTTGATACGGGGCAAATATTACCCCTGGTCGACGACTATTCACTGTTTATGTAAGTCCGACTGGAGAGATAAAATACAATTGCACCCGAACCACTATTCTTTATAGTCGCTATTTGTTTTACAGCGTTTTCTTCCCAAATGTTATTACTATTTAGATTTGTAATATGATATTTGATCCAATTACTCTCAAGTACAAAATGAGACATGTTGAAGGACACCTGTAAGTGTCTCTTAAGACTAATTACATATTATTATGAAGTTGTCTATACGATAATTGCTTTTAAATATAACAAAAACCGACTTCAAAGACATTGATCTTGAAACGATTTTGTTTTTTTTGCTTCGTCGTATGTATGTATTTCTACGTACATTTTCTCATAGATGAAAAACTAAATTATACCTAAGTAAAATTCGAACCTATACCATATTATTATCCCTTATTTTTTCACCTTGGGGTATTTTCTATTTACATTTAATCGGGACCAAACGCGTGCACCCTGCCAAACAAAAAGAGAATGTTCCAGATCTGTTCATAAATGACGGAGTTCTGAGGTGACAAACAAAATTTTTAATGTTAACTAATTTCGAGGATCTTCTTTGCCAACTTGGCAATTTTAATGACTCATGATGCCCACTTAGCGAATCTCCAACCAAAACTATCACAAAAAGTTGAACCGAAAACGTCACTAAAAAGAAAGCGAGAATTTAATGAAGTGAATTCGATTTATTTAGCACTCACTGCTTTTAAACACGAAGTGCTCAGTTAATACTGAGTAACGAACACAGTTGAGATGTGACTGATGCTACACCAGTGGGAATACTTATTTAAGGCAAACGCTTGTTCCACGCGAAGGCACCAGGACAATTAGCTAGGTGCATCCTGTCACGAGCTACCGCATCCCAAACAAAGACTGTAAGGAGATACTTCCTCTAACAAAGGTTCTATTGGGCTCTGGGGACACCTCACCGCTGTGACAATATGAAAGAGATGAATCCTGCTTAGTGACATTTTCATGGCTCGCGATAGGCGGAGGCATAAATGTCAGAAACAAGCCGCGGGCCCAGGACGTAAATTTTGTCTTTGATCTTATATATCTTGTTTTATTTTTTCCATGTTGCTGATATATATACTAGTAAAATATATCATAGTAATCTACCTATATACGTAGATATTATTTACAGTGAAATGCCAAATCTTTTTTAATATTATCGCTTGAATACCCTTTCAGTTTATATCAGATTGGCCATTATGGCAGTTATAACAATAAATAATATATAACGCTTCTCTCTTGTATTAGGGATATCTCGGATTGGATTTATCTTTGTTCTGGTCGCAGTAACTTAAAACAGATTAGAAAACATGATTAGACAATATTTCCGTAGCAGCGGCAATAATATCCAGTCCAGAACAATCTAGTTAGTAATGGTTATGTTCACTAATGGTTTTTAATAGGGAATGTAACTAACGGTTTTTAATACGGAATATAATGGAATTATTCATTTTATATAAAATAATTTTAACAACATTACTACATTACTCCTTATACAGACACTCCAACACTATAAATTAATAAAAAAAAACATTATTGGTTGTTTGTGGGTTAGTTTATCAATTGAGCACGTTTGTGTAGGCCAAACACAATAGTAAGTATAGTTAAATTGTAATAAAACCTTAACTGATCTATTCCAAGTACATAGATATGTATATGAGGATGTTTTTATAAACCAGCGCATCTTTAAAATTAAGCATAACTTACATATCTTAGTATGTATTATCTTCTTTATCACATCACCTTTAGTTATTGGATTAATTATATCAACATAGACACTGACTCACGATCATAGACTCAAAGGTCCTCGTATATAATTATATAACATTTAAGAGTCTCTTCCTCTGCAGAGCCGGAAATTAATTTCCAAGCAATCATACAATAAAGTCATAACTACGTTGTCATATTAGACAAGACAAAAAGGATTAATATATTTATAGAAAACAGACTTTTTCTAAGAGTTATGTACAATAGGCAGATAACTGAAAGCTATTACAAATGTAGAGTCAAAAGTGTAGAAATATATTTTATTTATTACAGCCATGCATTTCTAGATTGTAACAGTGTCATGTCACCTGATGCAAACACAGAGGATCTAGTTGCATTCAAACCACCGTGTGTCATGAATAGAAATAGTACAGAGTCATGTTACCATTCAATACGACGTAAGGCCTGGAGAAATACGGCGCCACGCTGCGACTCTTCAATTAATTGTCTCTCAATAGAAACGTATAATATTTATATCATACTATCATAGTACTCTGTTAGTGATGTAGAGATCTATAAAAACATTATTGCATGACGACTTATTATGTCGCCACGCTTGTTAAAATAATTGAAAATGAACTCTACAAGGTTAGGAGTTGAATTGTTTTGAATATAATTTCTTTTATGTTTATGACATGTGACATATTTATTATGTGACAGTTAATATTCACAATAACATATTTCGGTGTAATACATTTAGTAAAGTAATATAGGACAGTGCCTACTGCGTAAATAATAAATTTGTTATTCCAGGCCACACTTTCTACTGTATTTTGATTAAGCACGTCGTATGACTTAGTAATAAGTTTGAGGACGCAAAAAAATGTCAATTTTTGAATAACCAAAAACACGTAACAATGTCTAGGTGAAATCATTGGAAGGTCGCGTGTTATAGTGTACAAGTTGCAGGAGGCCTGCATCCAGCAGTGGAATAAAAGAGACCGACGTGATGGTGATGACGAATAACATGTAAGACTTTTAGTGATTGAATTACGTCCGGCTTAATTACTTATGGTTTTTGTATAAGTAGTCTGATTAGTTTCGCACCTATTATAAAGCTACCCACCTATCTCTCTACACATACACGGGCTAAGCCGAGCATAATTTAAACATTTATACTCACGAAACCTTTAATAGAATTATAGTTTAACGTTTTCGAGTCGAAGTAAACAATTCTCTAAGGGAACAAAAGTAATGCAAATGACATTTGCTCCTCCGAATCCGACGGTAAATAGGTCGCTGAAACTTCGAAAAGGCGCGGCACAGCTATTTAACGAACTTCACGTCCAACTCAGCGAAAGTGTTCGTCCTATTTGCGACTGATTTTGCTCGACGAAATATACACGCCACTTGCCTACCTCACATTTCCATCGCAATATCCATTTATTTTAATACTGTAAGTCTCTGTGGCGTCTCACATCGAAACCGCAAAGTCGAATTTCTTAATCAACGAGCTCTTTTGAACTCTGCAAATTTTACGCGTTTGTTTCTAAAAACGAATACTTGCAGCCTAATAACGTAGCTCAAGCTTTGGAGCCTGTCTTTTGGTTTTATTCCAGATTGCTCTATGTAATTTAGAATTAATGAGAGCTCACCTTAAACGAGAATACAACTTGCTCATTATTTGAAAACTGAAGCCTTAATTATGCCACAAGGAACGTACCCTAGACCTCATACTTGACTACGGGTACTCATTGTTGCAAGTTTTTGTCAACGAACAGAAACGGTAAACGTACAGTAAGTTTGTGGTCAAGTGTGTGATTCCATTTAAGCTGACACTCGAATGTTTAATCAGTCGATAGGCAAACATATCCTCGCCGGGCAAAGCACAGGAACAATGGGTGAGTTCGTAAATATCCTTTATCGTGCCTCCATCCACATCGCAACCTCTCGGCCGTCACAAGTGTTCACAAACCTAGACAGATAAAACTACGATCGATATAGCAAGTATAGCTATGCAAATATTTTATATCTACAAGTCTACTATGGCTTAGATACGATCCATTGCGATCATATTCCATGTATTTTACTTAAATATATTGTATATTTAGCTTAGTTTTAC